>JABSTQ010002618.1:0-66809 GCA_013358835.2 Ixodes persulcatus | reverse complement strand
TTCACTCACTTAAATTTACTATTTCTGTGAAAGAAAACATTTGCTGGATACATTTGATAAAGCCATGTTCGAAAGATCTTGCCATTTGGATTCGATTTCTAAAACAAATTCATTTTCAATTCCCTTCATGTTTCAGTGTAGTAAAGTAGGACAGTGGTTTATTAGAAAATATAACTATAAAGTGTAGTATATTGTTGTATGTCCGGAATAAAAGATTGAATCTTGTCAAATGTGCGCTGTGAATGCAGCTTCGCATGGGCACTATTATGGCCAATACTGTTGCATGGCTAAGATTAACGACCTAATAATAATACTTACCATCCAATTGAATCCTATATAGGACTGGAATATTACGTATAGTATACAGCATTTTATATCAGGTTTTACAATACTACATTTTGTAAAAACAAAAAAGATGATACATAAAATGCTCTACAAATAAAAGGACATACAAAAGGGTAAAATTAAATATAACCTGACGAAAGAAGTTACAGTAAAACACAACTAGAATAGGTAAAAGAAATATTTTTTGTAAGTCACCACATTACGAATGTTCCCAGACTTACAGCTACTAAGTAATTGTTTGAACTCTGGCGACTGCCTTTTAGACGATCAAGCTATGGATTTGCATTACATGTAGGTACATTTAGTTGCCAAGATCAAGGTTAACGTGTGTTCGACTTATTACCAGAGAAGTGGACCAATATTACTTATTCAGTGTATAAAACACACATCGAAGATAGTTGACTAATGTTTCGTACATATCCAATAAACACAAAGAAAAACTCGAAAGTAAGGTACAAGATATATATAAAGTTTCATCAAAACTTTATACATAGTCAAGTTGAAGAAACCCCCGGTTGGAAGAGATTCTGGCCGACTTATTTGCCTTTGGTTGACAAAAAATACACTTAAAATTTTCCTATACGAAAAAGTGCCGGTGATTCTTCAACGAGCGAATTGAAAAGCTTGACTTATCCTACAAAGAATACAGAATGGACCTTTTCCGAGAAGCGTTCTGCGCACGCGCGAGCTCTCGATGCCAAGCGGCGGAAGTCGGCACTAGAAATAGAGGAAATTCCGAAGGAGGCTGTCGATCAGCGAGTAGAACACGTAATTGCAACATATATATAATTGTGTTTCACAAAAAAAAGAAAGTGGACGGAAAGAAAACATGACGTTTGGGTGGACGCCACAGATCCCCCTCTTTAGAGTCGCGTTGGGCACGCGCCGCTGCTCGGAGAGCGAAGAAACTGGTAGCGTAGCTCCCATTATCGATTGGTAGCGCAGGTGGGTCACTTCCACAATTTTTAGTTCGTGCAGCCACCGCCTGGTGCCGTCGGTATGTGAAAAAGGTCCATTGTACAGCTGTGTCAAAATGGTTTTGAAGCACGCATAACATCCACAAAAAAACAAGTTTATTGTCCGTTCATGTTCTCAGGGTGTACCTAAGTTTCTGTTCAAGTGCGTTTTTGATAGACAATACATGAGACAGAACGCAAGCGGTACATAAAATGGGACAGGCGCTTGTCTCTAACACGAAAAAGTAAGTAACGAAACAGTCAGAAACACAAAGCAAAAACAAAGAAATGCAAATAAGGAAGCACGTTTTTAGATACTAGATAACTGTGATACTGATCGAACGTTCGCACAGGTCAAAATTCCGGCACTTCACTAATGAAGACTTGAACGCAGCCGTCTCACTGTCGATAGCCCAATCCTAGAGGGCCGAAATGAATTCACTGTTGAAACATGCTTCTCTGTTCGCTTCAGGGTGCCAGCGTACGTGTCCTGCTACTCTGGAGTTTTACAAACTCTTTATAATAGTACGGTATTGTCCCCTCCGTCATTCCTTTGCTCCACATGTGAGAGGACTGAATGCCCTTTTGACACCCTAACCCTCTGAAAGCCCTTCGACTCCCAAAAACAGGTTATGTCCTCTCAGACGATTGAAACAAGTACTATATCCTGTTGATTTTATGGCTCAGCTTCTCAAGAAGCACTATCCCAATATTTTATGGGTAAGTTTCTCAGCAAAGGTGCGCGCGTCGGTTATAAATTTAAACTTTGATGTTTCAAATTATGCTTTGATGTGTGATGCTTGAGATCACCGCCCACTTATGTGCAAGCGCTTTTTGCGTGCCCTGACACTTAATAGATCCGCTTTGTGACATTTGTCTTCATTTGAAATTTGCATAACTGAAAACAATATTTGAGGTGGCTTGGAGCCCCGTCAGAAATATAAATTACATAAGAAAACACCGGCGGCCACTCCTTAAATATTTCTTCGAACAATGCGAGTGCAAAGTTCGCGTGAGCAGAGTGGAGGCAAATGTCATCACTCCCCACTCCAAAGATTAGCGTTCCCTTTGTCGTCCTGGCTACGTACTTGAATATCGTCTCCATCTTGTTCTTTCAGTGGTAACCTTGCAGGGCACATTGGATAACAACACTCCACGTTTCGGCAAAATCGAAGTGTAAGATCACGGCACGTGGCTGTCCTTTTTCGTTTATCAATCATATGGTACTTAGTTTAGTGTGTCTGATGAAAGAGCGGAATATGCATTTTGGCGTCCACGGCTTGAACTCGTTATTAAAGCTTATGCCTCCAAATCTGTTCTTATTATCACCCTACCTTGCTCCCACTATGTCAACCCTAGCTCATTTTCAGGTACAATGCCTACTTTCTCGAGAGAGAGACATTTTCTCTTCGAACATATGGTTCACATCTTAAGGGGAAGCAGTTTTCTAAAGGATTGTTGAAACAATTCCTGAATATCTTTATACGTGGTGATCTTCTCTGTGGCATTTGAAGAAGATGTGAGGGAAAGTGAGAATTTGGCACAATACACGCCCACACATTGTTCGTGGAGAGGGCTTTTTTTAACACATTTAAATCGAAGAAAGCAAAATTTCGCTAGGCTTATTTCTGACTTGGGATGGGCTGCCTTGAAGTTTTTGCACGCGTCCCTTACTTACCTTGTCCTTAACTGCTATGTTACGTAGACTTCCTTTCCGTCAAGTGGAAGGAAGTCTAGAGTCCGTAACATCTGACGTGTGATAGGCTAAGAGCAAGAGCCACATCATTTCGTCAATTGACTGTCCTTCGCATGGGTCGTCTTTCCCCCAGATCTCCATTTTTCTTCGGAGTTTTCTTGACCTGTCGAGCGTACGTTGTGGCTTCAGGCATTGTTTTCAAAATACCTTGCTTTTCGAGATCGTGGGTCAACAAATTTAACGGGCGGTAGTGTTCTCTTTGCGGCGACTTTTGCGATAGGCAACACGCAAATGGCTGACCCACTCTGCGCATCAAGAACATGACCCTTAATTGTCCAGAGCCACAGGTGCTCCGTACACATGGTTCAGTTTACTACCAATTTTCTTCTGGAACTGTTTGGTTCCTTCGGATCGTTGCAGTTTAACATAGCCTACACGTCTGCGTGCGCTAACGCTAGAAGGGTGTTTCTGTGGTGTCGGTCTTATTTCGACAGCGTTCGATTGCTTCCGCCATCCCTCGAAACAGATTTTCCTCGTCAATGAATGATGTGTCCGCTGGATCCACGGATAGTGACGATAAGCTCAATAACGATGATTTCTGCCCTCGCTAATGTTCTTCGATCTGGCTGTAGAATATTTTGTAGCACTTCTGTCACACATCATTGCGGTTTACGCGCTCGGTGCCGTCGGCCGGTAGAACTTGCTTAAGGAAACTGAGGGCAAGCTCTGAAACTTTACCGAAATGGCGACCGTAATAAACGATTGACTTCTGCCTTCTGAGTGATCAGCACACGCCTGCCGCTCTGTACTGAACTTGCAAGCCATAGCACAAACGAACGTTCCTGACTTTTGTGAAACGACACCATGCACTTTTGAAGTACATCGAGTTTAGAACGGAGTTAAACACTACCGCGTCGAGATTACTTGAGCTAAACGGGAACCGTATAAGTCCCCCCTATCTTTTTTTATGTAGAACAGGACAGATAAGATGCACGGGAGCAGGAGGAAGGGGAGAGGAGAAGCGCCGACGTCAGAGCTGACCTAGAAATGTCCGTTTTTGGGATAATCCGTGTTTGCCGTTTCCCAAAGAGCCCTTTTAAGCCCGCTGCACACACTGACTGAAGAGAGGCGCATGTTTGATGGCGTGATTCACTAGGTTGCTGTCTAACTTATACCAGCTGTAACTCAAAGCTGGAGATTAAAAACTCAGAGGAAGGTGTGTCTGCCTCGAAGGAAAGGCACCATGAATTATGTATATAGAGTTTAGGTGTAGGCCAAGCAAATTTACAAATACCCCATTTTGTACTCCCAATTAGGCACAATTCCCTATAATTATACGCTACATGTTTAAGCGAGTATTAATATTAGGTCATTAGTCATATCAATGCCACAACACTGGCCATAGTAACACCCACAAGAAGGCGACTTCACAACGCACAGTTTACGAGATTAAAACTGTAATTGTGGACATGCAAGCAATATACTACACTTTAGATTTTCATTTTAGAATAAACAACTATCATACTTTACTACTACTAAAATTAAGGAAATTAAAAATGTTTTTTTTATGAAAATGGATCCCCAATTCGCAACATTTTCGAAAAATTGGTCAATTCAAATGTGTGTAGCAAAGATTTGCTTTCACATACAATATTGAATTTAAAATGAATAAAAGGATCTACGTTTAATCTTTATTTCGATATCAAGTTCATTAAGATATCTTTTTAGGTTGAACGTAAAAAAGTGCCAAACTTTGCCTAAAATGATTCGAAAAAATCAGATCGGCATTTAAAAAAAAAAACGTATTACAAAGTATAAAACAAACTTGCTTACAATAGGCACAATGAATACTATTTTCAAATTGTTACCAAAGATTCCTAGTGCATAGTGTGATAAGAGACATAATAGCGATTGGTCAAACATGCCATCTCCTGCAGGCTTCAGAGACGTTAGTTTTCGCCTCGGCCGTGGGAATGATCAATATGTCGAAAATCTTGATGATCAAGATTTTCGACATATTGATCAAAAATGGAATGATCAAAAATGTCGAAAAGCTTAACGTTTACGCTTTCTTTTATTATAAGAATGCTGCCAAAACATATTTTTTAATCAAAACTAAAGATTAGATGTTAAAATTCGAAGTTGGTATGAAAACAAACAAGATATATTCCAATCGTTTTAGTTTTTTCAAGCCCCGAACCCCACCATCTGTCGTAATTGTGGGGCGCAGAGATTGTTTACTGATGACAGTGATATAAAATGTACTTACGAATTAATAAAATATTGCCCAGAAATAAGCATCGGCGTAGATTTCGCTGGTCGCAGATAAGAGCAAAGACGATTTGTGTTTGTATTTCGCAAGGACCGTGAACATTTAACAAAAACTGTGCCATTTCTGAAACCACGTAATAACAAAATCCCCAAATATCCAGATGCAGATGCAGCCTGCGTTGTCTGTTTGTCTTCCATGTTCCCCTTTTGTTATCATAAATTGAAAACCAGCGCGCTCAACCATCTACGCCCAAAGCTTGATTAGACATATTTATTTATGGACATTGTGTGCAGAAAGAAGCTCTCAGTTAACTCTGCATATCCATTTGAAATGTGGGTTAAACGGCGCAAAACATAGGGTCTTCACACTTTCCGTTTTTAGATAAGTTTTGGTTTGCGCAGAATTTTTTGGAACTTCAAAACGTAGCCTACATGCTGCTGCCCTGTACACTCGGTGTTGACAGCAGAGAAAACGCTATTTCTGCTCTAGGTCAATCGTGCCTCCGGTTAGGGTCACGTGCCTACACCCTTCGTCCTGGTGATAAGACAGAGCACCGCAACTGCTCGAAGGCCACGCACGTAGTATCCATTGCACTATAAACTTTTGGATGAACTTACAAATACTCTCGTTGTGTTCATTGTGCGGATGCCACCTGTAGATTAGCCTCTTGTCAGCGCACCCCCGTTCTGACCCTGAAGAAGCTCCGCTTTTTCTACTTCATCTCTTTCTCTTTTTCTTTCTAAGCTGAAAGCATGGTAGAAGGTGCTCGCACGCAGGACCAATTAGCCGTCTTCTTTTTATCACGTGACTCTGCTCTCTGCGTGCTGGTAACGACAGGAGCGTGATCACTTGTGGTAAAAGATTGACGGATGACGCAGTAGCGGTTCCCAATCGAGGAATGCTTTTCCTGCGGACCCCGTTTTCTGTGCGCTGTGGATTGCGGGCTGCCTTAAATTTCGGCGTTAAATGGTAAATCATCGGCGACAACGTATTTGAGTTATTCGCAACTTTCAGCGATGCTTCTACAGCGGTGCGAGAACCGCACTCCCTAGCTCTTGGGCGATCGACTTCAAAATAAAGGTGCTTTGTTACAACTTCCTGACGCGAAAGTATGAAGTAAGAATCTAATATCGCTCGTATTAAAAATATTTACGCCTCACAGACCGAACCTCGTTTAGCCGTTCTGCAGCGGTGATCAAGAATAAAACCCTTAAAAAATAATTGTGATGTGTTTAGTTCTAGGTTCGGCATATGACAGCTTGTGCCACAACGGGTTGACTCTTCATGGAGCCCTTCCTTCTCGTCTTCTTGTTTGTGTGACTGTTCTGTAGAGCCCTCATCGATGTATGTCTCGGATTTCATATTTCAAGTCTGGTATTTTCATCGTAAGTGCGCGGCACCCTACTTCTTGTAGACAATTTACCATTTTTCTACGGGTGCTCGTCCATATTAGCTCTAGAATTATGCTGTATCTATTTTATCGACAGCCGGGAGAATATTTTTTTCTAAGTTCTTCCGGCAGTCATCTCCCACTGGCTATCTGAAATCATGTGACAACTGCCAATAGAACGCTGCGTTCTTATTTTCTTTTTTATTCTCTCGGAATTTTGTGGAAACAGGTTTCATGGACAAGGTTTCATAGATATAAACGTCTCAGTAACATGCTGCTCGTCGACACTCACGTTTAATCGACACTCTGTACACCAATTGCTCTGTGTAGGTACAGTACTGGTTCGGTGGGTCAGCATGAGCCGTCCGGATTATCACATCCGGATGGGGTGACGAAATTTGTTGTGGGAAGCCCGGTGTTTCTTGTTGAACACGAAGTAACTTCCCTTGACCATCGACGACTAACTCAGTTTGACTTCCATGTACGGGGTTGGGAAAGAGGTGTCCGGGTGTTAGCTTATCGATGCTCGAGAGTTGCCTGGCTCATGATAATAAGTTCCGATTACGGGGACATTGTCCCTTGGAGTCCCTTGACGGGGCTTGATTCCGGGGCGTTGGCTACCGAGCTACAGCGGAAACTATAATCACCTGCGGTGTTTACACTCAACGCCGCTCGTTGGCACATCCACTTTTCTTCGGACCGGCGAATCCTCGACGAATCGTCATACAGGCGTCTCTACTGGCCGCCGCAAACAATGGGCTAACTTTCTCAGTACGGGGCAATTGCTTACATTCCTAGGTGAGTCCCCGCAATCTGCGTATACCTCACGGCCAAAGGTCAAACGGGTTCAAATGCAAGAAAACTATATGTGGAACCCGCAAGGCGATAAAGAGAGCCGACCTCGATCTGGATAACGCCGACTGGCTACCGAGTCATTAATTCCGCGAGACGGGGTCTGACCTTGCCGTTTTACGGTGCCCTCTAACACGCGGGTGAGAAAGCCTACACGATGTAAGCAGTGCCAGCCAGAACCACCGCGTTCTCCCTGCACGAAACTCATGTTCCGATTATTTCGGCAGAAAACGCGCGTTCCGAATCACGCTTTCATAAATTACGCCTCTCTTAAGCGCAGACCGCATGGAGCGTTTCTGCTCGCGTTTCAGGCGCGACGGCGTCAAATTGACGTCATTTCCTGCGCGCAGCCGCGCGTTTTTGCGGGAGCGTTGCTTTCTAACCGACCAAGAACAAGACGCGCGCGCCGAGGCGTCGAAGCGGCTCTCGCGCATTCAGAGTCGCTCGAACCATCACATGATTCTGCACAGAAAACAGCTTCTGGTTTTGGCGGTTTGACTGCGCTTCTTTTTGTTCGCCGATTGCACGTGCGATGATTGACAAACGTTCATTCAATGAAATGCTCATTGACGAGGTTGAGAAGCGCCCCATTCTTTGGGACCTATCATGTAAGGAGTATAAAAATAATGACAAGAGGAAACACGTCTGGAATACCATAGGTGCTATTCTGGGAGTGGAAGGTATGTGTTTTCTGTGCCCTTTCTGCTTTTGTTTTACAAGCACAATGTGCATGCTTCTTGCGTAGGGAATTTAGCTGTCAGCGACATTATGCTTTGCCATCGCATCATTCTATCGTATGGTGTTTTACTAAGGGGAATAGTTTGTGCTTTGTCACAATGGTGCGCAGATTATAGACCTTTTCCGCTTACTCTCGCCCCCGACCGCCAAGTTGGCATATCCGGTATGGGCGACGAAAAAATATTGAAACGTTTCAACCTGCAAGCAGTAAAAAAATAGAGGGGAGAGAAAACGAG
This sequence comes from Ixodes persulcatus, assembly GCA_013358835.2. NCBI lineage: Eukaryota > Metazoa > Arthropoda > Arachnida > Ixodida > Ixodidae > Ixodes > Ixodes persulcatus. Next base: position 58,324 of record JABSTQ010002618.1, on the reverse strand, counting down.
AATGGGTGACGGTTACGCTTTTCTCCTAAATGCATTCTATTGGTGTGGCGACGGCAAAACAATGTTTTCGCCCATACTGGAAGTGACGACAATTCAAGATGGCGACGTCCTTGAAGAAAGGGTCTATACATTGCCATTGAACACGATAATGTTTCTACGGATCTAGACAGTCTTTTTCATGACACTGCTGTTTCGTATGTAGAGCATTTCAAAGTGTTCAAAAACATTTTTTTTTGCCTAATAAAAATTAAAGTGTTCTTTTTGACACAAAACCAGTTTTATTTACTTATTTGTTACTTTAACTCTTATTTTGTAGTATTTTCGCGAGCAATTACATCGCACGCTGAGAAGTCTGTTATCTGGCAACGCTGATAACGCGCGGCCGGCGACGCTTCCCATACGAAAATGTCAGATATGGCCCTAATATATTTTATTTACGGCCATATATGATAATATAAGGAGTTAAATATGGCCATATCCCGCCATATATAAGAGCAGATACGGCCGTATCTCGCCATATAAGTGGGCAAATACTGCCAGATGTGGCCATATAAGTGTGTAAATACGGCCATATAGCGCCATATACGCGTGTAAATTTAGCCCCTGATAATGATATATAGGCCTGTTTCGGTCGTGCAAGCAATAAGTCCTATGTACTCGCCAAGACACTAGTTGATTGATCTATATTGCATGAGTCTCATGTAATCGGTTAACTATTGCTAACATCCTTAAAGTGAAGTTATTCCAGGTATTTGGACCAATTAATCAATCGCGCATTTTGAAGATTGAACGACAAATGAAATTTGGTTGTATGTTTGACGTGTGCCAATATGACGAAGTGCATAAGATCGGAAAGCGAGTTAATCAAATAATGGACTTTAGATCGCAGCTCTTTAACGCCCGTTTCCGAGTTCAGTAGTGTCGGCGTCGCCATCGGTGTAACCGCCCCGTTAAATTTAGCGAGAAATTGAATTGGTACGTATCTCAAGTGACGTCAATTTTCCCGCTAAATCTAGCAGTGAAACTAATTTTGTTCATGTTTCCCTGCTAAATTGAGCGGGGAAACACAAACCGTTAGCTTACTGAAGTTGCAAGACGCTACTTTCTCGTCGCGAATCTTTGCCCTTCGAACGGTCGCGAAGCCGTTCTGCCCGGCGTATACCCAACGCAGCGTCTTTCAGAAACCATTCGCGCAGCATCACAACCTTCTGTCTGCGAGCGTCGGCGATTCATCGTGTGTTGAAAGTCGGCCGATGTGCTGTCCATGGTGTCTTTTATGTGTAACTCGTTCGTGAAAAATTTTGAAGTTTAAAAACGCGAATCTAACAGTGTACAAATAATTTTAAATTTATTGATAAAAATATATATATATTTATATATATTTATTTATTTATTTTTGGACATCGTGCGCGAAAAATAGCGTGCTTATTTCTTCATTTAAAAATATAATGTAGGTTATACGGCGTAAAACACAGAATCTTCAAACTCGCATCGTTTTGGGTCGCTTTTGAGCTGGACAGCTTCTTTGGAAGTTCAAAAGCTGGACTTCATAGAGCTGTATGTTCACTCGGTACTGACAGCAGGGTAGACGCTATCCGTGTTTTAGGCCAATCGTGTCTCCGGTTAGGGTCACGTGCCTGCAGTCTAGAAGCTGGTGATAAGGCAGAACACGGCACCTGCCTCGAGCCCAAGGCCACACGTAGCATTCACTGCACTATCAACCTTGGGTACAAGGGACAAATCCTCTTTTTGTGGTCATTATTGGGATCAGGACCAGGTCCTGGTTGGGATGCCTTTAGAAGATAAGCCTTTTGTGTGTACACTCCGATTTTGGCCTTTCCTTCTCTCCTTTTCTCTCTCTCCCTAAGCCGAAAGCGTGGAAAAAGGTGCTTGGTCACGTGGTTTGACGGATGACGCATTAGACGTTTGCGATCTAGGAATGCGTTTCGCGGTATCTAGTTTGGCGTGTGTTCGCCCTGCGTGGCTCCCGCGGATTTCTGCTTCTGCAAGCGATTTCTTCAATGAAGCCCAAGCATTTTTTGTGATGAGTTTAGTGTTCGGTTCTACAAGTTACAGCTTGTGCTACATCGTGTTGAATCTTCATGGACACCTTCCTTCTTGATTTTGTGTTTGTGTCGTGGTTCTGCCGTGGCCGTGTCGACATCTATCTCTGATTGCACGTTCCAAGTCCCGTCCCGTCAACGTAAGTGCGCTGCAACCTACTTCGCGACAATTGATCGTTTTCCTAAAGGTACTTTTCCTGATTTATCTAGAATTAGGCCGTGTCTATCTCCTGGCAGCCGGAAGAATAATTTCTCCGAAATTCTAAAATCACGTCTTTTCGACCGAAACTATGGGTTATTCTTATACTTTGGTGCTTTTGAAGCGCCGTAGGAATAAGTTTTGTGTGTGTTTTAGTTCGGTTTTTGTTGCTATCGCACTCGTTCACCGCGGCCGTGTTGCTCGCTCGGCTCCATGCAGCGCTCTTTCTCGCGCGCCGTGCCCACGGCGGTAGCTCTTTTGCAAGAACTCATTTTTTTTTACTTTGGTGCTTTTGTAGCACGGTGTGATTACTCTTTGTTTTGTTTTGCTAGTTTATTTATTATTTTTCTTTAGCGGATTTTCTGCACTACGGCCATGTAACCGTGTTGCTCCATCGCCTTTATGTCGTACGTAGTGCGTTCGGTGTTCGTTCCTGTGCAGGAAGATACCGTACGGCTCACCGAGTGCGCAGCTTATGAAAATTGCGGCGCATTATTCATTAGCCCAAGCAATTTAAAAACCGCATGTACGCGATTTGGCGAGCGGCGAGACGAGCGATGGCGACTCGCTTCGCTGCCGCTCGGTCACTCGCACGACGAGGCAAACCGCATGAAAGCGACAAGAGCAAACGACCAAGGCAATAAACGCTAACTTTTCTAGAAATCCCAAAAGAGAGCTACGCGACAGGCAGCAGTGAACCGCGTGTAAGCGATTTAGCGAGCTACGGGAGTCGGCGACGAGTGACGGAGATTTCTCACGGTCGCACGTCGCGTCGCTCGGTTTTTGAATTTCTAGAAAACGTCGCATATCTATCTCCTTGGTCGCTCGCTCCCGTCGCTTTTATGCGGTTTGCCTCGTCGCGGGAGCGACCGAGCGACAGCGAAGCGGGTCGTCGTCGCTTGTCTCGTCGTTGTCGCCATCGCTCGTCTTGTCCCGTCGCTCGCTAAATTGCTTACATGCGGTTCATCCTTTACACACGGTACTCGGCGGCAACAAGGAAAACGGCCCGCCCCCGAGATCAACGTTTCTTCTCTCTTCTGTTCAACGAAGCTTCTTCAAGGATATGAAATTAGCACACACTATACTCCGTTTCACCTTATGTTGTACCGCAGCGAAGGCTAGAAGCGCGAGCTCATAGCGTTGGCAGCTGCCCTTGGTGCACGAGAGCTTGTGCCGCTGAGGTGTGCCATAGAGCAAAGATCTCGCGCTTGTAGCCTTTCCTGCGGTACAACACAAGGTGAAACAGAGTATAGCAACGGACGACCGCGTACCCAAGCCAGTCAAACCGCGACCTCGAAGATAACGGATCGACGGTGGGGCTCCCTGGCAAAATCGAACTAGCAGGCTCAGTGAACACCACATATTCTTGCAGTTTTGTTTTAAAAGAAGCCGTGAAAGCTACACTTATGCGGTTTGTGCGAATGAGTTATACGCCCAGGGGGACATTATGCGGTTTGCTAATCTTTGCGATAGGTCGGCTAATTAATTTAAATTCACTAATTAACTCTTAGTTAGTGAAAATAGCCGTATGGTTTCAATTAGAAACTTGCTGAGCGCCGTCCGAAACCCCTAAATCAGTAATCTTTAGAAAGAGTTTGAGCGCGTGTGAAGCGCAGTAGTGCGCTGAAGTTACCACTCGTGGAGCAGGTACAAGGCTGGGGCTACATAAGAGACGGAAAAATTGCCCGGGCGCCTTACCGAAACCGCCAGCCGTGTACCTGCTCCACGAGTGGTAAATTTAGTGCCTTACTAGGCTTCTCACGCGCTGAAAGTCGTTCTGAAAATGACTATTTTAGGGGTTTTGGACGACGCTCAGCAAGTTTCTAATTGGGATCGTATGTCTATTTTCACCTATTGAAAAGTTAAATAGTGAATTTCAATTAATTAGCCGACTTATCGCAAAGATTAGCCACACGCATTATGTCGCCCTGGGCGTATAACTCACTCGCACAAACCGCATACGTGTAGCTTTCATGGCTTTTTTAAAAACAAATCTTGAAAAATAAAAAACATCCTGTATATATAGGTTGCTTCATTGGATTAGGACATATCTGCCCTGATATGGGAGGCAGATATACCCCTATCTGGCTGACCCAGATATGGATATATAAAAATTGGGCAGATCTGGCTAGATAAGCCTTATATAAACTGATGTGCCTGATATGGCTAGATCTGCCCAATTTGTTTATATAACCCTATCTGTTTTTTTTTTTATATAAGTCCAGATCTGCCATTTTCGTAAGGGTTGGCTTTGGCTGCATGCGGGTGCCCCCGCGTCAGCTTCCGCGCGAGCGTTCATAGCGCGTCGCGTTTTCGCGTGCAGAAAAACGCGCCATGCGGTCTGCGCTTTAAGAGGTCACGCGTCGTAAATTACACCTGTCCCTGTCTCCTACCAGCCAAGTCCCTCTGGTGCTAACGGCTCACGCGAGGAGCAGCCCTCGTTGATACAGGTAAATTTCTTCGCGTTGGTATCGTTGGGGTTGTGATAACCGGTTCGTGGCGACAGCCTCCGCCGGCTCATTACAAAATGTTAAAGGACACATGCAAAGAAAAAAAAACATTTTTTTAAACAGCTTAGATGGAAGAAGGATATTATAAAACGATTTTACAACGAAGAAAAAAAATTTTAGAGCTATATTTACGGCGCTATACGAATTTGTAGTTGGCGCCCGCCGGAGCCGCCGCTGGTCACGTGGTAGGCCCGCGCGCCACCGCCCTGCGTCGCCGGAGCCGTAAAGCGACGCCGCCGCCGCACGCTGAGCGTTGTGCGAACGCCGCTTCGACGCGTTTCTCCACGCCGCCGTCGCCGCCGCCGCACAAGTTCGTCTGGTTCGGGGCGCCGCCGCCGTCATCTGACCGGCGCACAGGTCTATCACGTCTGCTTGCGCTTTTTCAGGAGTTTCCTTTGGGCTCTAAAAGTTACTTACTAATCGTAGTTTTTTGTTATACTTTAAATAAAGATGAATAAGTTATTTTTAGAGGCCATAGGAAGCTTCCGAAAGAGTGCGAGCACCACGTGACAAATATGGGCCCGTCACGTGATAAATAAGGGCCACTTTTCTGCGGCGCCCGCGGGCGCCAACAACAAATTCGTATAGCGCCGTAAATATAGCTCTAAAAAATATTTTTCTTCGTTGTAAAATCGTTTTATGATATCCTTTTTCCATCTAAGCTGTTTAAAAAAAATGTTTTTTTTCTTTGCATGTGTCCTTTAACCCACCTGGCCCACCCGCACGTGCCGCTTCGCAGCGACTGTATGGGGCGGCTCATTTCAGAAAGAAAGCTAATCTGAGCTGTTTATGAAACGACTTGTCGATTAATTGATTTGTCGATGAAACATCGCGAGCCGTAAAAGCGATACGTTGATAAAACGTCGCTCGATGAATTGATTGCCGCCGCCCATGAGAGGCGACTGCCGATGGAGATGCGGGGAAATTTTTCTGAAGTCTGCCGGGAGAATAGACAATACCAAGAATTACTCCGGTTCTTTATTGCTTTGCAATTTCCTCAGTTGTAGTATAACATCGTAGTAGTATATCTTCACATTTCACAGATTGCTAGCACGTTTGTAGTTGCCTACGGTATATTCTGTGTGTAATAAACTTCTGGGAGATTTGAGAACAACCCCTCGTGCCTGTTTACCTGCCTATTTGCAAACACCGGGGCTAGTATATTTTTATAAGGGTTTCCTCTGTGTTTTAAATAGGTTTATCAAGTTCTAGACGTCTGAAATAAGTTTAAGATATCCAACCTCTTTTTTATATCAAGATACATAGGTCGGCGCTTTTTTATTACAGTGTACAGTGACAACCAATGATTTGTTTCATATTTCACAGGATTGCGGTAAATGGGGAACAATTATAGAGAGCTATAGCATAATGGTAAAGACAACCATAGGACGAGCAGTAGAATAACTTATAACAGACCACACAGAAGGCAATGCAGAGAGCAAGTCGTCTGCCATTTGTGCAGGAGTTGCTGTGACTTCAGAAAGACGCCGAGCTCTGATTGGCTTTGATTGAAAGGATAGTGGGTAGACCTTAATGCTAGATGCGTCGACGTCTACCCACTATTTTTTAATGAGTCAATAAGACTTCGGCGCTCTGACATAATCGCAACGCCTCCCCTGTGCAAGAAGCCTACGAACTTGTGCTCCACATAGAGAGCTGAGCTTACCATAGAAAACGTTATAGGCAGCAATAGCACAATGGGTAAAGACAACTTTAGGACGAGCTATATAATAAGCTATTTCATACCATACGGAGGCCAATATACGGCTAAAAAGAAAGTATAGGAAAAATATGATCGGCCATAGCATAATGGCTAAAGAGAACATCAGGAAGGGCTATAAAATAGACTAAAGCAGACCATACGGAAGGTAATAGACGGCTAAGAAAACCTTAGGAATATTTATAAGCAGCTATTTGCGACTCCTGCAAAACGGACGCCACCAAGCGGAAAAACCGGGAACCAGCCGGAACTGGTCGCTTCGCGCCCCTCCGCGCGTCTCTGACGGCTTTCGCGGACACGTGTTGTCGGCGCGGTGCGAACAATGTAATTTGACGAAGGTCCGAAAATTTCTTAAGTTTGCTTCAGTGTTCATTAGCGTGGTGAATTCTCAGTATATTGTTTTATCCATCATGTGTTTGAAAGCCCGCTTACTCCACAACACACAGTCACGTGCTTTCGATTTTTCGGATAGGCAGGAATCACGGAAAAACGTTTTGATTTCTTGTCTGTCTCGATTACATTCAAAGTGACGGCTACATGGTAACTGATAAGTGGTTTCTTTATAAAGATGTAAAACAGTGAAGTGAGGACGACAGACCAGGTGTTTCACTGGAGGGAACACCAATGTTGCAGTCAAGTGAATGGGAAGGTTCGATAGCTGCTTCTCTTGAGTTTGGTTGTGTTCCATTAGCTTCAAGATTGAGCCACCCACGCGGGTCGGTGCGTTGGCTATTCGTCTTGGCTGCTTTTCGCCGAAAAGCCTCTGGACCACACCGAAGGAGTTGGGCTGATTTCGCAATTACTTGATTCCCGAAAACCTGCTCGCTGCGTACGATTAATGGAGGCAATTATCTGCTTTCAAAAGGTGGGGGACGCGTCTCGCAAAGTTAGAAGCTGTCACGGCATTATGATCTATCGCGCCACCAATATGTATATTATACCCTCGTCAAAGCCAGCAGCAATATACGTCTGCATTGCTTAGGTTGACCGGCCACAAAAATACTAATTTTCTCTGTTCAGGATACGAAGTCGAGTTCAATGCAGAGAGGTTCTGCGTGAATCTCCGATGAAGACTCTCTTCAGTTTGTCCGCATTCGTCTCCGTGCTACCGGCTAGAACCATTTGGCTGAGTTTACGTAGTATCTCTTTATCTGTCAAATATACTTTTATTCAGCAGTTCACCTAATAGCTAGTCAACCAAGCTGATATTTCAACCCGAAGAATATACTAATATCGCTTTATTGAGACATAGTACGTAATATAATACATAACCCGCTCGTCGAAATGGCCTCTCGATTGCTACTAAAACCTGAATTAAAATACGAGTATCAGCAGCTTAGTGGGGTGCCAGCGGGATAACATGCTCCTTGGCTCAAGAAGCGCTTGCTTAATTTTCGTAATTTTCCTGCAGCCTGTGTTGTTGACCAAGCAGACGACTAGAGCTGTTTCTTAAACGCGGACACGCACAAAAGCTCGATTTCGCGGACAGATACGTCGCATGGTCGAGGAATGCGAGTTAGTTGAAAATAACTCTCGGTGGAACAATTCTGTAGTCATCGCCGCTGTCATTAGCTGATCAAAACTGATTAGGGTCTATTACAGTCTCTCCGGAGCCCGAACTTTCGATTTTAAACGAAATCTCCGAAACAAAAGTTTGGCATGTAAAGAACAAAAAACACCGAGAGAACAAAGCTATGCTCTGCAAGTTTATGTGCACCGGCTACACTTAACCGTCGCAGTTCAAATACCTATGAACTGGGTATTAAACAAAATAAAGTATGTTAAATTGATGTCGCCACCCGTTCAGGCGGCCCGGCCGAGCCGACGTGACCTGGACCCAGCCGCCATGTTTGTTTGGTGATGGCGCCCCCTATAAGACGCTGGAGTTGCGAATATAAGCCTGTTGGGTAAAGAAAACCATAGGGCGTGCTGTCGAGAAAGCTATAGCCGACCATACATAGGGCAATAGGCAGCTAAAGACACCATAGGAAAATCTGTAGGTGGATATAGCACGCTGGCTACAAAGACCCATAGAGCAAGCCCTAGAACTCTCTATAGAGGACCATAAACGACCATAAACGAAGTTATATTTGACTAAAAAAAAAATATATATAGGACGCCATAAAAAGCTGTTTAAAGAGGCCCAGAAGGAAAGTCACGCAAATATTGTAGCAGTTCATGCAAGTAGTTATAGATAACTTATGAAACCATAGGGAAAGCCAGAGGCAACTACTGCAAGTTGGCTAAAGATACCTATAGTCAAAGCCATAGAAATATTTAGAGCAGTCCATACATGAATCTATAGACGGCTAAAAAAAAAGAATGTAAAAGCAATAGGCAGCTATAGAATGCTGGCGCCTATTGCTTATGGTTTACAAATGAGCTATAGGTTTACCTACGACATTATATAGCTGACAATTAAACAGGTACAGACTGCTTAGGTAACAGATGATAGGCCATAGAAAATGGTAGACACCCATAGAGGAAACCATAGAAAAAGCTAAAAACAGCCACAAAGGCGGTTATAGATAATAGTGAATTTTGTTACCGCCTGACATACAAATTATTTTTATAGCCGACAATAGAAAGATTTTGTACGGCAATGTTAGCGTTTGGGACGGGAAGACACATATTAGCTGTTTAGTCTGGGGCATACCTTTGTCCATTTCTTCTTTTGTTCCTTTCACGATTCTCTTTTTGAGTGTAGGCGTTTTAAAAAGACAGTTCCTATAGTGGACAGCAAAAATATGTGTGTATGGTGCGACAGATTTTAGTTCGTTAGCACGGGGAAATGACATATCTTCAGTGGCACAGAGGGAGCCGCTCGTTCGAGGACTTTGCTAAGGACTCGTGTTCTCAATACATGGGTATGTTGATAGACACCAAAAACTCACGTTCAAGCCGGTTTGATCAAAATATGAAAATTAAAATAAGTAAATGTAAGAGCTCACGCTTCAAGAAACGAAACCTTTATCACCCGACTTAATCCTTTCACACGAAAAGAAACCTTCGTTGAACTAACCAGAAGGTTGTTTCTTTTTCTGGAATAACACCCATTAGATAGTATAACCTTATCAGTTTTTTTTTAGGTTTTCCAAGTATCCGGGACACATTCATGCTTCTTTGGGCCTAGGGAATCCTATCCCCATGTCCTTTTTTACTCAACATATTTCCTGACAAATACGCTATATATTTTGCAGCATGAAAACCCGACACTAAAAAACAGCAAAGATAATACAAAAAATAAGCGCCCGCCTAAACAGCTCCCACATTCGAAGAAACGTAAACCCCGAAGACACGGAAAATAAACTACAACCCGCCGTTCACTCGGATGTGGTGTTCTTGGGGGAATCCCGAACCGGCTGAACGCCGTTGGGCTGGAAGCATCGTGTGGTGTATTATAAGAAGGGTTCAGTGTTCGAAAAGCTAGGAAGGACATTCGCCACTAAAATGTTTGTCAATTCGGATTTGTCCAAAAAAACTTAAAATTTTGATGTCCCGAGGGCACATTAAAAAGCAAACAAAGAGGTATGAATTTTCTAATAAATTGCATGACAGCGCAGGATCAACGATCTTCATAAGAGGACACTTCTGTTTAGTTTGAAATATAGGACTATTGAAAAACGGAGAACACCGCTTATTCCGTCAAGCTTGATTAAACCTATGGGTCATTGTATTTCTGTGTCACGACAAAAGTATCGATTCCGGTATTTACGGTATTGTCAACAGTCAACATTCGAGGATGCATCCGTTGAGATGCTGTTTTTTAACTCTTTCATGATAATTCACACATATAGTTATTGTTGCATAAAATATTTGAGACGATGTTACTGAGACAGCAACGAGTTCTTGACTTTCATACGCGCTATTGCTAGGAGGCACGAAATGTAGCTCTGAACCTTAAGGTGTCGTTGAATCTGATGGTTGCTGCGCTGTGAAATACCACGGACACCTCTGCAGCCAGGCATTCATAGTCACTGGATTTCAAGCCCATTTTATCATCCGTGAGGTTGCCTTGGACGACTTGTAGCTTGTTCAAACTACCTGGACATTCTTGATGCAACCGTTTGAAACACTGCATGAGGAGATAAGACACTGCGTGAGGAGACAAGAATTACTCGCTCATGAAAATATGCTCTGATTTGAAAAGAAAGTGAAATATTAATTGGTCGCATGCACGTAACACAGTGCAATGTTGAATACTCGAGAATGTATATTGCCCCGTCCGAACTGAACGATATACAATATGATTGCCAGAAATATGAGTCACAAACACTGCCTTTCTTAATAGTTGTTTTTGTTTTTAATATTACGCTATTCGTATGCAGCATGAACCAGCGCTCAAGTAACACATGATATTTATTACGATGCTGACATATAAGGTCCCGTCTTACTCGAAAAACGGCAGATACAAGTAATCTGACACTTCGAGTAAAAAAAAAAAAAAACTACTGATTTGAACGAAGTTAAACTTCCGAAGGCTTCGAAATTTGCAAGCACGTGGACAAGAAACGCAGCGCTGAGTAATCTGTGTCGTGCAGATTCTCGTTCATTCTAAGTTTTCTTGTGTTATACAATTTTGAGCGATAAACCTGGTTTACCTAATATCCCCGTTGGTGCAGTAAAATCTTGCGTTTTCATATCGTGTACCCAATCATCGTCATGTGTCAAGTAGATTTTGAATCATTCATTTTGTTTTAACATGATTTAGTTCTTGTGCCTTGCGCAATTGGTATGGTTAATCTGCTTCGACATTATACTAGGCGTGGTGCGTTTAAAATACTTCCAAACACAGAGTGCTGGAAACAGCGTAAAACAAAAGACAACCCCCATAAAGAAGTAATTTTTCTCACATCAGGTGGCAAGCAATTAAAATTTGTATTTTCTCTAGTAAACGAGAACCAAAATGAGTATTTTTTTAAGTATATGGATTTATTGTATGGTGGCAAAAATGACTAGTTTATCAAGAGCAGAGAAAACTTAATCTTTGTTTAACCTAAACTCCTGATTGACAATTGGAGAAAGCGATTTCATGTCCTTTATTATCCTTGATTCTTGCATGGTTTACAAGCCTTGCCTGATGCAAGGTTTTGTTGGGGACACATTCACGAATGTTTACTGTATTATACAGAGCGTTTTCTTAGTCTTCACATTTTTAAAGTATTGAAATAAAACATGTTGTGTACAATTTTCAAATGGTTTTTCCATATACTAGCATTGATCGGACCCCATTTTGATAAAATAATAACTTGGTATCGTAGATGCCGCACCTCACCTACCTTCGGCTGAAACAGAACTAACATATGGCTTTATGTAATTGCCATATACCGCCCAGGTAGCACCGAGTTCTGGGCCGAAACTTGGCTTTTGTCTGGGAGTTTAGGGCATTGAAAAGCCCGAAGAAGCCGAAGTAGAGCCAAACCTGACCTCCCTTGGCAACAGTCTGGGTATTTTGGCCCTAATTCGCCAAACAAGTGCCAAACTTACGCTTCACTGCCTGGAAGTTCGGCTATCATCTGGCATCTTTGGGCCTAAATCGCCTAACAAATGCCAGAGTTAGGCTTACTGCCCGGTAGTTCGGCTGATATGTGGCATTTCTGGGCCAAAATCGCCAAACTAATGCCAAAGCTAGGCTTAACTTTTTGATAGTTCGGCTGTCATCTGGCACCTTCGGGCCAAAATCGCCACAGATGTGCCAGAGTTAGGCTTACTACCTTGTAGTTCGGTTGACATCTGGCATCTTTGGGCCCAAGTCGCCAAACAAGAGCCAAAGTTAGGCTTCGCTTCCCGATAGTTCGGCTGTCATCTGGCAGCTACGGGCCAAAGTCGCCAAACAAGTGCCAAAGTTAGGCTTCGCTTCCCGATAAGTTCGGCTGTTATCTGGCAGCTACGGGCCAAAGTCGCCAAACAAGTGCCAAAGTTAGGCTTCGTTTTCCAATAGTTCGGCTGTCTTCTGGCAGCTACGGGCCAAAGTCGCCAAACAAGGGCCAAAGTTAGGCTTCGCTTTCCGATAGTTCGGCTGTCATCTGGCAGCTACGGGCCAAAGTTGCCAAACAAGTGCCAGAACTAGGCTTACTGCCTTGGCGTTCGACTGATGACGTGTTGGTACTTTTTAATCATTTAGAAAGTGGAGACACATAAGGGACGATACATACAGGACAATCTTTCAACTTCAACAACATTTATTTTCGGCTTCAAGCTCAAAGCCCGCCCGCTCCTTGGAACTACGGGAAAGGGAAATCTTGGGGGAAGGAGAGGAAGCGGAGGAAGTGTACGCGATCCCCCTGTCCTGCGGGGCCAGGTACATCGGGCAAACGGGGCGACGCTTCAACGACCGACTCCGAGAACATCAAATGGACGCCGAAAGAGCTGCTTCGGATTCTCAGCACCCGATCGTCATTCACCGGAGAAAATGTCTCGGCTGCCATCCTAATTTCGCCGGCACGACAGCCATGGGAGGCCACTGCGAGCGAGTCGGGAGAGAAATAATTGAGGCCTATCGGATGGCGACAAGCCCGCAAAATATAAGCACCCCTTCCATTTCGCTCTCAAGAAAGGAGATTATCTTTCTGAGGCCCACAATGGAAGCCGAACGCTGACAGACTAGGCAAGGCGACAAGGTCACCGGCAGAAGCGGCCATTCCTTTCATTCCGTTCCATTTCATACCAGAGAAGGGCTGGGATTCCACGTCCCTTATTTCCCTACCGTTGCACAGGTCGGGATACACTCTCTCCCCTGTAGCTTTGGCTGTACAGCAGGGTTTTTTTTTCTTTTTTTTTAAATTGTCTTCTTTTTTTTTTTTTTATTCTAAAGCGTTGAAAATGCCGAAAGAGCTTAGCTGCGTTGTTGATGCCCCTTCGACCTCGCCTTTTGCAAATCCTCCCCACCTGCTTTTGTGTCTTCGTGTGGCCGTCAGCGAACGCGACAGCCGCTTTAAGCAAATCAAAAGGGTGGAGCGAAACGCGTGACCTCTTTGTGTAGGACGCGTAGGACAAAAACGTTTGGACGAAAATGTTTTCACGTGACTCTCTCTGTCACGCTGATGGGATCTCTGGGGCTGCTGTTTTCGCCGTTTGCCTAGTTGTAGAAATAGGCGGGCCACGTAGGTCCGGTTTTCGAAATGCGCTCTTCAGTGTTCTGTTGCTTTCGTGCGTTGCAGACGCGGCCGTGTGTTTTCGTCGTAAACGGCCGGAATACGTCCATGCCAATTTTTCGGTAATAGCCATTTTTTTCACCGGAGTTCGTGGAATTCTTGTGATGTGTTTGTTGGATACGCTTCGACAAAAACTGCTCTTCGCCGACGACGAGACGTCAGTGGAATGTGCGCAACCTTCCTTCTCGAGTGTGTTTGTGGGGTGCCTCGGATGGATTATGCATCTATCAAGGATTACATGATATCGCTCTTTTATTAGTAAGTACACTGCAAGCATGCTTCTGATAGTAGTCCTGCTTTCCTCTTAATCTCCGCCGTTTTTTGTGTGATGAGTTTTGTTTGGCATGAGGACAGTGTTAAGTTTTATTTTATAATTTGCTTTTCGTTTTACAGAGAAGTGTGTGTGACCTTTGCAAATATGTCAAGAATACACTGTGTGTAATGATAGTGGTTTAATAAACTTCTGGGAGTGATCGAAAAAAATTTGCTTGTCCGTATATGTGATTGGATATGCAGCAAATGACATGCAACGTACACATACTTGCACGACGTTCGGCCAATACGGAGCAGACGCATCGGAGAGTATTCGCACAATATTGCGCGAACGCTAGGCCGGGGCGAAACGGCTGTACGGCAATACCTGCCGGATATCAAACGGTGGTGCAAAATTAAGATTTACTGCGGCAGTCATGGCTCAAGTCTGGCACTTACTTTGGCAGAACCGTGGCGGACCAGAGAAAGGCCAAACTTGGCATATACGAAATACCCAAATTTGGCGCTGCTTTGGCAGTTATGGCTCAAGTCTGGCACTTAATTTGGCACAACTGTGGCGGAGCAGAGAAAAGCCAAACTCGGCGTGGCCGAAATACCCGAATTAGGCGTTGCTTTGGCAGTTAGGGTTCAAGTCTGGCACTTACTTTGGCAGAACTGTGGCGGACCAGAGAAAGGCCAAACTTGGCATATACGAAATACCCAAATTAGGCGTTGCTTTGGCAGTTATGGCTCAAGTCTGGCACTTACTTTGGCACAACTGTGGCGGACCAGAGAAAAGCCAAACTTGGTGTGGCCCAAATGCCCAAATTAGGCGTTGCTCTGGCAGTTATGGTTCAAGTCTGGCACTTACTTTGGCAGAACTGTGGCAGACCAGAGAAAGGCCAAACTTGGCATCTCCGAAATACCCAAATTCGGCGTGGCTCTGGCAGTTATGGCTCAAGTATGGCACCAACTTTGGCGCTCCTCTGGCGCACCAGAGAAGAGCCAAACTTTGGCATGCCCTAGGATCGCCCAACTAAGGCTATATTCAGGCACCGTACTTTGGCACTGATGAATGCCGTGGTGCAAAAACCTAACTGCGCCAAAGTTGGGCCCTTATGTTTGCCAGACCTTTGCCCAAGTTGGGCATTCCTCTGGCGTGCTACCTGGGCCATGATTTCATAACCGTTCATGTTTATCGCTTTGGTGAAACTGTTGCTGATGTACGGCGGTACTAACATCGAGTATGATTAATCGCCGCACGAAGGCGCGTATGATTAGGAAGTGCTAGAGAATAGTTTTTGCAACTCCGATCGAACTCTCCATCCGACACGAGCCGAAAATTACGTGTCGCGCGTGCATCCGTTTTATCAGTTCAACTTCGATTTAAAAAAAATCACTTCCGCTCGCAAAAGGTGACCGAAGACGTGTAAATATACAGCCCAGGAAACATACCGTATTGCGCGATGTTGGAGCTAATCGAAAAGATTGTGCCCACACCATTTTGGTTCAGCCAATATTTAACGAATGGGATGAGTCGCGCCGACGCCATCCTGACATAACGTACGCGACGCCGTTTTTGGTTGAGTGTTGAGAGTATCCTGCGTTAATCGGTTATGCCGGAGAGGTATTTCTATTTCTTGACCGCCTAAAATACGACGTTAAAAAAAAAATTAAGCAACACGGAATCTGCTTGCTTTTAGCCCGAGAAGTCTTTCTCGGGCTAAAAGCAAACAAATTCCGTTTTGCTTAATTTTTTTTTTTTTTTTTTTTTTGACTGCGCTGAAGCTCTGAACAAGCTGTGGCGCCCTTATTTCGGGTAATACAATCTCACCTGTCTGGACCAATAAGTACACTTCCCAACACATGAAGAAAAAAAAAGAAAGGGAAAGTAGGAACTCAAACGCATAAACAAGACGACGATCAACGAGTTCTACCGAGACAGCACAAGCCACTCCCCGGCTCCACACTTTTCGAAAGGGAACCGCCACCCGAACAACAACTCCAAGGTCCCGCACACAAACGACCCTCTCTGTACAGCGCAGGAGGCAGCAGAGGGAGATTAGCTGCTTTGTTCACCCCCTTTGACCTCGTCTTCTGATAAGCTTCCACACCTCCTTTTCGGTCTTCGTGTGGCTGTGAGCGACTGCGAAGGCCGCTTCTAGCGAATCAGAGGGGTGGAGCGAAACACGTGACCGCTCTCCGTAGGACAAAAACGCTTGGACGAAAATTTGTCACGCGACTCGCTCTGACGCGCTGATGGGCTCACTGGACTCATAGCCTTCGCCGTTTGCCGGGTTATGGTGAGTTGTAGGGACTACGTAAATCCGGTTTCCAAAAAGCGTCCTTCAGTGCTCTCCTGTTTTTCGTGCAAGCAGGTCCTGACGAGTTCCACTTCGCGACCGTAGTTTTTCGTCGTGAACGGCGGAATACATCCATGTCAACTTTTCTATAATGGCCGTTTATTTCGTCGGAGTCTATGGAATTATTGTGCTGTGTTTGTAGAACGCGTTTCGGCAAAGAGCTGCTCAACGGGCCTCGGCGGACGCGAGACTTCCGTTGATTGTGATCGACCGCCTTCATCCTCGACATTGTGTTTGCGTTGTTTCGAGCTGCGCGAATCAGATTGTGCATCTATCACGACAGAAAGCTCCTCATCGGTGACCGCGATACTTCCGGGGAATGTGAGCGACCGCCTTCATCCCCGGCATTGTGTTTCTGAATTGTTCTGTGCTGCTCGAATCGGATTATGCATCTATCACGGATTACATGAGATCGCTCTCTTATATGTAAGTACTCTGCATGCATGCTTCTGATTGTAGTCCTGCTTCCGTCTCAATAGACCATTTTACTGTTTACAAACATGAACTGCCGCTTGCGTCCCAAGTAACTTCCGGTCGTTCCGTCTTTGTGAACGTAGTAAGCAGAGACATGGCTGCGGCATGATGACCTCCTTGCAATCGTCTGAAGAGAATTTAGTAGAACCTAGTAGAATCTTGATCGAAAAATAAAAAGTGAACCAGGCATGTTTCGACTCATTCGCAGTCATTTCTTCCTGTAGTCTTTTGGGTTAATACACCCTATCTTATGGGTGTTGGTCGTTGCGTTTTTTTTACTCACCTTTCTGGCGGCGGTACACCCAATTTATAGGGCGTACTGCGCAGTCGTAACACCCTGATAAAACGGTGTACTGTGGAATCACACCTTTATTTAAGGGTGTTCGGGAAAAACACCCTCCTTTAGGGGTGTTGGGTATAACGCCCTTTTCTTAGGGCGTTTTGCTACACCTATATGGGTGTTAGTTATAGTACAAGCCATTTACACCCATAAGGGTGTTACGATGTTTAGTGTGCATTTAAACCAAAAAAGAAAATATAAACGCATTCAAAGTACGTTCAAAAGAATGCAAAGAGAAGTACGCCAGGACAATGGTCAAAAGCCGCATGGCCAGTGCATCAACAATGGCGGCGCGTGAGTCAGCGCCGGCTTGCACGTCGACGTGCTGGTACAGAGGCCGCGATCCTTATGAAGTCAGGTTCAACCTTTAAACATGTCCCTCCTGCAATTTTTGATGCTACGATTGTCTGTGGACACCTCCCTCTGCGTTCTGAAACAGTAAGTGCGTCGCTAACGCTGACCATCGGCGATGCAGCAGACGCCGCCATTTTGTCCGCGCGTCTTTCGCACCCGCGCCCATGTTCCCGCGCTCTTGCTCCCGCGCGCTCTTCGCTGCTTTTGCTCCTGCGCTTTTGCTTCTGCGTCTACTTTTGCTCCCGCGCGCCTTTCGGTTAGTCCCGGTCGGGTGCAGTTAGTTCTCAGCATTGTCGCACGGTACCTATAGCTTGAACCAGATGGTCTTTACGGGGAGCAAATGGGAGTTCAGAGGACCAAGTGCTGTCGTTAGTCCTTTGAGACCATCTTTTTTCTTAGAGTGTAGTTGCGGACGCACCGCACAATGGACGTGCTCCTGTGAAAACAGCCGACCAGATCAGACGATTGTGGCCGCCGTAGCAGTCGACCCGTTTCTGTCGGCCTGAGGAGTTCGCAATGCCTGCAACCTTCAGGTGAGCAAGTCGACAGTTTATAGTAGGTTTTCAGAGGCTGTGCTCAAAAGCCTTGTAGCTGCCCAAAAGCATCACCTCAGCGAAGAAAACAAGAGACAGCGGTTAGCATTTGCCAAAAACCACAGCTCTTGGACCCTTGCAGACAGGAGGACCGTCCTTTTTTCTAATGAGTCCACATTTACGACTGGTTGGGATCAGAAGCGACGTGTATGGCGGACGGACTGCTGCAGATATGACCACGAGTTCCTTCAGGAAGTGGCAGCAAGTGGTCGGTCGGTTGTAAACGTGTGGGGAGCTGTCTAGATCCTACCAAGGACTTGACCACTGCAAAGAATTGAAGGAAGGCTGACATCTGAGCACTATTGCAACATCTTGGACGACATTATGCTTCCCTATGTCCTCGGTGGCCCATTTCCTGTCGGGGACTTTTTTTCAAGGCCTCTCCCCAGTTTACACCACGGGCAAAGTGCGGACGCTCCTGGAGGAGCGTTACGTCAGGCAGCTGTCATAGCATCCTAAAGGCGCTGATATGAACATTATTGAGCACATCTGGGGGCTCATGAACCGGAACCTGGCGAAGGAATTCCTCCACAGTGCACGCGCCGACGACCTTTGGAATGCCGTGGAAGCCGAGTGGAACCGACTGTGGGGACGCACCGATATCGAACAAGCGCTTTTTCACTCTCTGCTTCGAGAATAGCGTGCGTCCTCAGGACGCACGGTGGCAGGACCCGCTACTAAGATGCACAAAAGACAGTCTGGGAAGTTAAGTGCTAGATGTCTTAAAACTGGTTCATTATTAACAAGGATCAACGTGGTTGTTTGTATTTCTTATTTGAGAAAGCTCTTTATAGAAATTAACGTATTCGTTTGAAAAAGGTGTCGTTCTGAAAAGACAGATAAAACAATTCGTGAGTTCCCCTAAAAATACCTGCGCGCCTTCTAAAAAAAGAAAAGATGATCAGTTTCGCGTTAACGAAAAGATAGCGTACGAAGCGAGATAAGAAAAACAAAGCGGGCGTGGAAGGTCGCATACACACTGACCGCTCACTTTTTATAAATACATAAAGCAGCACACCCTGCCTTATTCAAACTGGCACGCAAAAGGGGGTAGCGTGCGTTCTTGTAACAGCGCATCCGCTCTTTCTGAGCAGGCGCTTACTCTCGCCGTGATTCGTGGAAGCTTCGCTAGCTGGTGCTGGCAGTACCAATCGGTCGAAAACGGCCTGTTCACGCTCATTTTGAGGAGGACTGTGCATGGGAGGCATAATCCATCCGATATATGGAGAAATCTTGGCGAATAATAAAGCTAAAAGGTGTTTATGCAAAAAGAAAATCTAGCCGATGGCATAGCGTTTTCTGAGCTTGCAGTGTAACAGCCCAGACCGGTCTAAGGTATGGACATATTTTTCTCTTTTTGATTCGCCGAGCTCCCTCCCTGGATTGAAGCGTTTTTACCTGTCAAGAGCATTGCGGGAAAGTGCACTCAATAAGTTTTCTACAATATATTATAATTAATGCCCTCTCCGTGAATATGATACCACCGACCATTGTTATATTTCATGCAATTCACCAGTGATTACGATTTGCTGTGAAACTTGGCATGAGTAACTCGGGCTAACACTTACGGACACACACCTTCATATTTCCCGAAGTCAAGCTTAGGTCCACAGCGCTGTACTTCACGGTTTGTTTCACCCAACTCGACCACGTTTCCAATGCAGCATAATTTATAGTTTTGGCATATATAGAGCAGTCCAAGGAACACAATAGTTTGAACATCTCCGTTTGAAAGCTCCCCGCCTCTTAAAATCAATGGCGAAGTAGTTGGCCAGACAGCCGCACGATGTCGCCATTGACTTATAGAATCAAAAATGTATGTCGCACTTCCCGATAGATGGCAGAGGTTGTCTACCAACTGGATTGTACTTTGAAGTACGCGCTTAATGTCCAGATCATGCCACGGATACTGATTGATTTTCAACAAAATTAGTCGACTGTGTGAGCAGCATTTTTAATGTTTCTGTCGGCTTATTGATGTCTGCTATAAGGCTTTACAAATGCTACAATTCAGAAATTGCCCATTCATGTACACGTGTCTGTCTATACGTTTTCTGCCTCCGATCCCCCGCCAGTTCAGCGTGTCATTTAAGGCAAATGGAAAGAAATCCACTTAAGCTGGTGTTGTCCCTTACTGTTTTTAATTAAATTTGTCGAGAAGAGGCACCGATACGCCAATAGACGAACGTGTACCGCTGGCGTCTTGCCGCAGCGGTGGCTCTGCTGACTGAACTGCACGAGTGCGTATACGTTCCACATCCTTCAAGCGCGCGCGGTGCAGATAGGGGCCCTAAACTCGTTAAACACAAAGTTGGAGCCAAAAGCTTTTGGGCGCGCCAGCGAAATAAACACAGAGTCATCGTCGTGACAGGCCAATCGGTGCGCTCCTTCAACTTCGGCCCAACTTTGTGTTTGACGAGTTTAGAGGCCCTGGTGTGAGTAAAAACCGCTTGCGAGTAAACAGCGCGCTGGTGTATTCCATACTTCGGAAGAGTTCTATCCCACGATTAAAGCTTGCATGGTGATTTGCACTAACCTGCACTGCGGCGAGCAGGGTTTTGCACTAGTACAGCAAATATTATGACCGTCCTTCGCGCCGTAAGTATAACTGACCTCCAATGCCCCAAACATATTACTCTCACTACGTACCTGCTAATCACTGGCTGTGCGCCTATGAGAAAAAGCACGAGGCTTGTCAAAAAAATGTATATATATATATATATATATATATATATATATATATATATATATATATATATATATATATATATATATATATATAAATATTACATTGCTTTAGGAAGCTTTAATAACTTCGTTTCGAAACTTTTAACGATAATTTGCGAAGCCGGTGCGCGCTCACAGTTTATCACACATCGTTTGTTACACATCTTTTGTCGAAGGGTTTCTCTCGCTGTGCTTGCCGGAAACTGCGTCAACTTTAAGTTACTTGTTTGTGTGTATTACCTCTATCCGAACTTTTCAATTCCGTAATCATCATTTGCAAAGTTGTAGCATAGGAATAAACGAAATAAAAAAATCGTGGTAACTTGCCTTCTCGCAGAATTGTTCAGAGACAGTCATGTTGTGTTAAACGCGTGAAGACGCAGTCGGGAATCCACCTATGAAATTTGTAAATGACATCTTGTGTGGTTTAGTATTTGAAAAATAACATACACACTCCTGAAATTACAATTCAGATGTATTGTTTTAGAAACTTATGCGAGACACACTATGGCTGTGTCATCAAATGGAAACGCTACCCCTGGACCAGGAATCTAACCGATTCATTCATGGCCCATCCGTGTAACGATCCAAGTAGGAGCAGGCGGAGAGGGGCGAGAAGCAGCTCGTTTGGCGCTATCATCGCAACTATACCGGGGTCACCGCAGTAAAATACGAATTTATAAGTACGCAGCGTCTCTATCATCTCCACACATTACGGTGACCAATGCACGGAGGATGAAGGGGTACCTGGAAGATATAAACTCAAAGTAGGTACCAGCATTGATATTTGTTCTTTTTTGCATTCTTAATTTACTGTGGCAAATTCAAAATTATACGAAGATTCATTGGCGGATTCTTAGAGAATGCGTTAGCATAACCCTTGGGAAACGCCACGCATGTCCCCCTTTGAGAATCGCTGGCGCCGACTTCTTTACTTTTCCGTTTCGGCTTTCTCTTTTGGCTTTATTACTTTCTTTCTTTGCTTCCTTGTTTGGCCTTGTGAAGGGAACATTGTTAGCATTTTCTTGAAAGGGACGTGTGTGGCGTTTGCTAACTATCATGCTAACGGACTACCTAAAAGTCCAAGCAATACATCTTCCTGTAATTTGTATTTCCCCTTCTCTCTACTCTACCTCTCAGAGTACATCGACGCCCTTGGATACGGTCATTTATATTGTCACGACCTACAAATGAAGGGGCGACGAAGAATAAAGATACTCAAGTTTAATGACGAACGTGTATCCCTACATACCAAAAATGAATAAGTGGAATAACAGGGCGTCGCGGGCGTCGGTGAGGATGCTGGTTCGAGCACTGGCGAAAGACTGGCTCCAGTTCGCCACGAGAGGATTCTTATGTACACGTTTGGACTTCTGGAACAATCAGAGTAGAAGGTTAGGTGCGTAGAAGATTCGGATCTCGAATAAGCAACACTATTTTCGAATACACCTCAATGCGAAATTTACAAAAATAACTAAGCGGTGCGTCCGCTCCTAGGCATCGAACATCGGGGAAATCACCATGTTCTTCACTGGCTCCGGTCAATCATATTGTTTTTACAGCGGTTCACCTGAATTTGCGAAGGCAACTTACTCATCGATTTATATTTGTCAAAACATTATATAGTCAATTTTGTAATATGTCGTGACAGTGACGTGATGTAGTGTTTTATAGCAGTCAAGTGCACAACATTGTATACACTTGTTGTAATGTTGATATAATAGAAGACGGAAGTAAATATTTGAATTCTCCGTTTTGTTCTTCCAGCTTGCTTCCGACCCTACCAGAAAGTAGAACGCCCGCGTTAGAAATATTTTGCTACCCGACTGCCACGTCCACCTTTGCTGCTTTCAGCGCATAGGCGATCAAATAAAATTCCGAGGACACCTAAGCACTTCTTATCAGTGGCGGATCCAAAAGGGGGGGGGGCGAAGGGTGCGGCCGCCCCCCCGCCCTCCTCCCCCCTTCTCAGAGGGCAATTTGACATGGGTGGACCCCCGGTCTACACGAAGGAATGGGAAAATAGCATCCTTAGAAATTTTCCGCCCCCCCCCCCCCCCCCCCAAAAAAAAAAAAAAAAAAACGGAGTTCTGGATCTGTACCTGCTTCTTATGATTTGTGAATGCGAACGTATTCTCGGTGCTGAGAAGAGCAGACGCGGGCTCAGAGTCTACAGGGTGTGCGGCGCTGCGTCAAGCAGACCACCCTGGCTCGCTGGTAATTGCTGAGTCGCCGGGTTAGGTAGCGGCGGGTGTGCGAAGCTTGGAGCGGCGCCGGGAGTTCGAAGCTCGGCGCTGCGCCTGCTGAAATCACGTATTCTGTCACCATCATCGTCGCCCTAGCTGCGAGTACCGGTTGACGACGTTAGGCCTAATGTTAGACCTATAGTCAGGCCAGCGCATACCCGCGTTCCCCCTTACGTCAAGTCCAGGGGCGGATGCAGGAATTTCGTGAGGGGGGGGGGGGGGGGTCAGGTGTTGGTCAGCGTACAATATGTTTAGAAACCCCCTCCCCCTCTCCCTCGTTTTACGCCCTAAATTTTAGACATGCAGAAATTTAGAGGGGGGTCTGGACATCCGGACCCCCCTCTAAATCCGCCCCTGCGTCAAACAGCTGTGCGCACCGGTTGACGACGTTAGACCTCAAAGCGTAACGATAGGAATAACGTTGGGCCCAAAGTTAAGCTAACGCATACCGACGTCCCCCTCTCCCGCTGTGCCACCAG
The DNA here is from genome assembly GCA_013358835.2 of Ixodes persulcatus. NCBI lineage: Eukaryota > Metazoa > Arthropoda > Arachnida > Ixodida > Ixodidae > Ixodes > Ixodes persulcatus. The sequence continues at coordinate 34,850 of JABSTQ010002618.1, read as the reverse complement.
CGATTCGGCTGGCTTCTTAGCAACGATGACGCCGTTGCTATGGAGCCACATGACGCGTCGCAGCCAATTGGCACTTAGGTGCCGTTTTTCTACAACAGACGGCTACAGACAACGCCGGCTTCGCTCCATGGGACATTTATTGCTTTCGAATTAAAGTGAGTAAGACACCCAGATATACACTTTGGGAAAAGGGGAGCCTATTCCAGCTCGAGCTTATATGAACAGACAATACGAAACATCAATCTCGATTTCTCCTCGGCAGCGGCAACATATGCATAACCACATACGAACAGCTCACACAATTCACTGGTAATAATATTCAAAAGCAAGGGCTATTCTGGAGCACAAACCTGACCCTCACTGAATACTTTGTCGTTACATAGAGAACGAATTTTCGCAATATTAGGCACTTCCCAGAGAGTATGCCCCCCAAAAAATTATGTCTCCGTTGATTTGATCAGCGCTTGACGACAATTTTTAAAACTAGTTTTGTTCTTATACCAATTGGCCGCTCGCATCAAGTTCGAAGTGATGCGCTATGTCATGAACGCAAGGTGTGGCTGTAAAACGGACGCTAGTCCTTCGCACTGGCAAGCATTCGGCTTAAAAGTTTATCAACCATATATTTCATTTATGTCATTTAGATTGCGAAATTTAAAGGCGTAGCTTCGTTCATGGGAAATGTTGTAATACCCTTTGCACTGTCAACGGTAGGCACCGACATAGAGGACCAAGTTGATAAAAAGTGAGAGCACAGATTTGAAAAAAAAAAAGAAGTAATATATATAGGATAGAAAAAACATAAAAAGCTTTTGAAATTTCAAGACGGACACCTGCGCTATCATTGAGGAGGACAGAGGGCGGAGGGGTGGTACGAAGCTTCGAGACTTTCGGCGCTTGACGCCGTCGCCACCTCCTCGAGCCTTAATAAATTGCAAACCTGGCCCACAAACGGTGTGACACAGAACGAGCTGTTGGAATCGCTCTCAAATCTAGACACTCTACTCGCTCTACTCGACAGCCGGGATTGTGGCACCACCTCTCGAAACGCGCTCCAAGCCGACGACGGCGACGTCTGCTTTCGATTGAGTGGTTGCTACGCTTACTTTCAGATAGCAGCATAGGCACGATTCTCGGGTAATATTGCCGTCTCAATCAATACCAGCCAGTGAAAGTGCTTAGGGTTCTGACCTGGCATTTGATAGGAAAAGAGCTGCGCGTTATATTATCAGAACTCGAAATTCTTCGCAAAATCACACTTATTTTAAAAAAAAAAGCTAATCCTTTAAAACGCAAGGACACTTTTTCCGAAGATTTTTAACCAAGCTTCTTTCAACTTATGCCGAACGGTAAAATAAAGTAATAAAACAAATGTACGGGTAGCTTGCCTAATAAACTGATCGACATGAACATTAAAACAAAAAGTATTAGACAAATTTATCTCCACATACTTTGCATCAGTGATATTTTTTTCATTCCTTACGATCAATAAATAACATGCTGGGATAGCATTGCATTTCATTTGAAAATGAGGTGACACATTTATCAACGTTAATTCAATTTTGGTAGTCTTCCATTTGACTACAAACCGGCAGACCGATATAATATCCCTTTCTAAACTGAATTTAATTATATATATATTATATGTATATATATATATATATATATATATATAATAATGAATAAATAAATAATATATATATATATATATATATATATATATATATATATATTTATTTATTTATTCATTTATTTAACTCTCGTGGCCTGAGGCATTAGAGAGGGGAATGTTGAGAGAACAAACAAAAGCAGAGGAAAATGCAAAATATGTAAACAACGGGGAATAAATGGTTTGAAACATTTGAACAAAAATGAACGCAAATACAAATTGATGATGAGATAATGAACAAAAACAGTTTAAAATACAAAATACTTAAACAATAGCGAATAAATGCTTTGGTAAATGTGAACAAAAATGAACGCAATCAACAATTGATGTAAGTGATGCAGGTAGATGACTTCATTCATTCAAAACTCTAGGGATAAATGATGCAAACTATTTGTAATATAATGGCAGAATAGAGCATCTACATCGTGACGGCAATTCAGGCTTGTGGAAACAAATGATGGTGGGGTTTTCATATGTTTTGTGAGTACAGTGTTGTGATTTAAGCTTCTGTGAAAATGACAATTACCATAAATTTTGCGTCGATGTGCGAGACTGGGTAGAAATAATGTTTTTAGAGCGCAGCTCTTAAGCGTTTGTTCCCGTGTTTTGCGGCGTCGACCTCGGCGTAACTGCGAGCGTTGCATTATGGGACGTCAAAGACCTATACACCAATTCAATTCCCCGCTCAATTTAGCGAAGAAACTAAATTGGTGTGTAGGTCTGTGACGTCCCATAATGCAACACTGCGCTTTCAGTTTTCCCGCTAAATTTGTTGGTAACACTGACGTCACATGACCTCAACCCAATTTTAGTTTCCCCGCTAAATTTAGCGGGGAATTGAGTTGTTGCTGAGGTCATGTTGACATCAATTTTTCCGCTTAATCTAGCGGATAAATTAAATTTGTTCATAGGTGACGTCACACGAATTCATGCGACGTCGTTTTCCACGCTATATTTAGCAGGGAAACTGAATTGGTGTTGAGGTGACGTGACGTCAATTTTCCAGCTAAATTTAGTGCGGATAATGTGGGAGGAGTGGAGGGTAATGAAAAGAATGAGGGAGAGGGGAGGAGGAGGGAAGAGTCCTCCGTACCCTCCCCTCCTCCTTATTTAAGTAATAATATAATATATATGAAAACAAAAGAAAGCCCTTTGAGAAAACAGCAGCAACGGACGGTTTATTTTTCGACGTTTCGGCCGGGGCCCGGCCTTCGTCAGGAATAACTTTGCAGATGAACGCGGGTGGTGTTTATACAATTCTACGGTCGAGTCCAAAGGGAAGCTTGGGGGCAGTTCGTGTCCGGGTGGGGAGGTGTTTGGTCGGGTCCAAAAAGATGGTGGGATGACGGTTGGAGTTCCTTGAGAGGGGATGCGCAAGGTGAGTTCGTGTCAGGGAGGGCAGGCGCGACCTCGATGATAACGTAGAATAAACAAGAGTTATACGCAAAAACCAAATAAAAGTGCTGTAATGAAAAAGAAGGACATTTGGGATACCTTGTGAGGCATGTATGAGTCAAAGACCTGGAAGAAAATAATGTTAAACTTATAAAATGAGAGGAAAGAAAATGATTATCAAACCTTGGAAATAAAGGAGAAAAGTTGGTGGTCCAGCTCCGGTCAGAGACAGTACCACTGCTAACACATGAGGTCTGAGACCTAAAAAAAATGTCCTCTGTTCGTTGTATTTATTCGTCTGATAGCATTCTAATTGATGTCAGTGTACCGGGGCTTTCATTTATTTCTTGTTTACTTGTATTGAATCGGTAAATTAGGAAGGATTCACGCTGTTCCCGTTCGCGATCTGATTCAAATCCAGATTCCAGGGGCGTCACTGAAAATTTATCGAACGTGTGTTTTTTGAGAGCGAGATGTTTGGATAGAGGCAATTTCGGAAGGGATATAACGTCAGATTTGTGATTATTAAAGTGCTCTCTAAATGCCGTTTTACTCTGTGCTATGTATTGCATTTTGCATCTGGTAAACTCGAGTAAATACACGACATTCGACGAGGCACATGTTAAGTGCCCTTTTATTTTGATCAAGAACTGCCACTGCGTGCTGCTGGCCGTGTTTGCGTGTTGCATTTGTTTACAGGTTAGACACCCTGGGTTCATGCAAGGCCTACATTCTTTAGGTGGCGGCGATGAATTTATCTGAGAGTTTACTAGCGTGTCTCTGAGGTTACACGATCGTCTGTGGACTGCCCTAGGGGCGCTCGCTTTGTTCGAGAATGTAATAGTGCCGTCTTAAGATATTATTTACATAAGAATGGCTCATGCTACAAGTTAGATAGATATTTGTGCGTTGCGTGTCGCTTTCCGCGGGGCGTGGGTCTGAGTGGTTCACTTGCTTAGATTTTCTGATCGCATCGTAAATTATACGGGGTGGATATTTTTGTTTCTCTAACACTGACTTTAAATTTTGGCTGCTCGCATCAAATTTTTTTCTCTTTCGAACAAATTCGTTTGAAACGATGAGCCCTGCTATAGGGAAGGCTGTCCTTGCAATTGTGTGGGTGATCGCTTTGGTGATGCAGATATTGCTGCCGATCTTTTGGCTTACGGTACAGACTCGTGGCGAGTTCACGTTCGTCTATTTTAACATAACGTATGAGTAGTTTATTTCAGTTTGAAAGTAGGAATGAGTACAACGGATGCTCGGATGAGCTGCGGTGTATCAATCTCCCTATTGAAAAATCTCATTTGTATGAGAACTTTCTTTGTCCCCTAAACACGTATGAATCGTATAAGATATAAAATAAAAGAAAATAATTATAATAAAGAACTATATAAGACTACATAAAATAAATAAGAACATATAAGCGCCATAAAAGAAACTTGTGAAAAGATTCTTATAAGGTTTTATATGGTTCCTATGTGTTCTTATATGTGTCTATATATCTTAAATAGTTCTTATATGTTTCTATATATCTTATATAGCTCTTACATGTTCCTATATATCTTATATAGTTCTTATATGGTTCTTATGCGTCCTTATATATCTTGTATGATTTATATGCGCTTATTGGACACAAGACATTTATCATACAAACGGCTTTTCACAAGGGCTATGAAGTCCACCAACTCCTCCTCAGTTTGACCTGACCAGAAATATATCATCTATACACCTTTGCTACATGAGCTGCTTTACGAGAAATTCAAAAAGGAACTGAGACCTAATTTTTCCATGAATAAGTTGGCATAGTTCGGGGTAATTTTGTTGCCCATAGCGTTTCAGCTAACCTGCCTGAAGTTTGTTTTGTTGAATTTAAACGTAGTGAGTTCTAAGACAATCCTCGCTAGAGTAGCGACGACGCGTCCATCTGGGCTGTCCGGTTGTTTGGGGGGTCGTACATGTCAATTAACAAACTCATTCAATAATCGCGAGGAATATTCGAATACAGCGGTGACACATTGAGAGTGACCAGATAGGATTCATTCGGTATGCACGAATTTGATATGTCCGTTAAGAAGTGAGTTGCGTTTTTAATGTACAAGTCGAGACTTGTAGTTAAATGTTTAATTAAACTGACTACATATTCTGATATAAGTTCGGTTACTGTACATATTCCGGATATGATTGGGTTCCCTGGGTTACCAAGTTTGTGAATGTTATAAAGGTCTGTACCGGTTTCATCAATTTATGTTCGTTAGTGGTTTCTCTCCCCTCGTCAAGACGTCGAAGAATATACCGTCCTTTGTTTCTGTTTTCACCAAGGGTTTTCCTTTATTTTCAGTTTCACCCACACCTTCGGGCCCCCTCCACCTATATATTAATATATATATAAATATACATGTTGGGGTTCTTTACGGAGGTTCCTTTACTAATAATCGCCGCCCGATCGGTATGCGCTCCGTTCGTCACCAAGGGAGTGACATAACAACGAGAAGACAGCGAATGGGTTTACTGTACCTCCCGGTTGCCCGTCGTCGAGAGCCGGTAGTCCGGGCCTGCCGACCCTTGTTGTCGCCCGTCGTTCAGAGCTCACAGTCGAAGTCCGTGTCCAGGCCAGCGGATCGCCTTTCCCACGCCCGCGCTGCGTAGGCTGGCTGTCCCGGGCCATCACTGCCCGAGCCTCGCTGCGGAACCACCCCGGGATCGTCATAGCCTAGACCAGATGGCCAGGGCTCGCCGTTTCCACCGGTCTTGCTCCAGACCTCGCTGGTAGACCGCTCCGGCGTTCGCCATGGGCCAGGCCAGGCAGCCCGGCCCCGATGTTCCTGCCCAGCTTTAGCCTCGCGTAGCACGCACTGTCTCGCGCCAGCTCGTGTCTTCTCCGCCGACCGCCTGTCACGTGCCCTCTGTCTCGTCTTTCACCCTCGGCTCCCACACTCTCCCCCCCTCAAGGCCCGGACTTCGGGGGACTTCATGGGCCTCAGGGAGCCACTGGGCTTCATGGGCGGTTGCCGAGTGGCCACGTTGCAGCGTCCGAAACCGGCGTAGGTGGTGGTGGCTAGTGAAGCCGGCAGATAATGCCGACCTGTCCGTCGCTCGCTGTCCCACTCACCGCGATGCAGCAGGGGGCCTGCTCCAAGCTGGTCCGGCCGACGCGGACGGACCTGCCCCGTTCCGCTTGGAAGTCGCAGCAGGCTTGGAACTGCCCGCCCGAACCGTTCGTCAGGCCGAACAACTGTCAGCCACCCTGAGCACTTGGGAAAACGAATGGGCCCGTCTTCCCTCCCGGTGGGCTTCCTGGGTTACGCCGTCTATGGCCGTCTTTCCAAGAAGCTATTCTGCGCAGAACAAAGTGTTAAAACAACACACAACGAACAAGTACTCAGCCGCAGACTGTGGCAGTTTCCATAGCATCCACCGCCAAATTGCTTGCCGACGGGTTCATGTACCATGCGGCTAACTCAGCAAGTCCGCATTCCGGAGCTCGCTCTTGGGTCGCCAAGAACAGGGGATTTCTTGCGTCCTACCGCAACCTCAAGTTATACGTCTTCCCCATCGCGACGACGGTAGTATCCTTTTAAGTCAGCGATGTGAACCGGGCAGGCCTCCTCGTTTGTATCTCACCGAGTAAGCCTATAAGTGGGACACGACGATCGCGTCTTTATACCTCGGGTGCCCTTCTCACCTCGGAGCAAGCGATGCGACAAAACCACTAGCTGCGTTGCTCAAAGCGTGAGTTTCCTTCAGAACAGGTAACGATGGTGTAACCCTAGTCCATCTTTTGCGCAAGCGAAGGGATCCAAAGCCTGTGGCGGGATGACCATGTACCATACCCGCGTTCCGCAACGGCTACATATACCATGTGTTACTCGATGTAAGCGTCAGCGTCCCGTTCCGTCCACGTGTATACGAGCTCTAGGGGCTGCTTTGTCATCGGAGGGGGCGGCAGCTCAGCGAGCAAGCCCGCTTTAACCGTTCAGGCCTCGAGGCAAGCCGGACAGCTACAAGCCACCTAAATGTTTACCGCCTCATCCCCGGCCAGGTCGTGACGCGACATAACTTATTAAAAGTCTTGCTGTCACTGCCACGACCGGCCAGAGCGAAGTCGAGAAAGAATCATATAAATCATTTCGTAGCTTTCCTGGAACGACCCCCCTCAAGGGAGAGTCGTCCCTCTGCCCTTCGTCGATTGTTGGAGTGGCGCGAAGCAACTAGCCGTCTTGGCCCAGCCGTTACAAATAATATTGCTCATTAACTCGCCTGCCAGCGTTCCCGGTGTCAACCGCAATTTCCGCAAGTTTATCCGACACGCGCTGACAATCTCGTCCGCCAGTGTTCCCGGTGTCAACTGCTATTTCCGCAGTCTTTCCGACACCCACTGACAAAACCCCATCTGCACCCCGGGCCTCGACAAGTGCTTACTTGCCTACCGCATCACCCCAAGCCTAAATCTGCAATGAGTCCTGGCTGTTTCCCCTCCTGCCAGTCGTTATCCTGCCTTCCAGCGAACATGCCGTGCCTCTCCTCTGCCTCCGAAGACTACTTTCTTACATCTTAACCGCGCTTTTCGGCTTCCCCCGGTTGCATCACTTCCTGGAAACCACTATTCTGGGGTACCCATGAAAGCGCGTCCGCAACCTCGTCCTTCGAGTCCTTTAGGTACTCGATTCGAGGAGACACTTGCTGAGCCCTGCTGTGAGACAAGTCCAGTCGCCATAATTCCAACATACTTTGTCTCAACGGCATCGTTAGCGTTACTGAACAACCCGCTCAACGAATCCGTGGGACTCCCTGGGGTCGACTAGAAGCAGAGGCATACCGAACGGGCCCCACGTTGGATGCGCCATTTTAATGTGGGGTTCTTTACGGAGGTCCCTTTACTAATAATCGCCGCGCGATCGGTATGCGCTCCGCTCGTCACCCAGGGCTTGAGATAACAACGAGAAGACAGCGAATGGGTTTACTGTACCTCCCAGTTGCCCGTCGCCGAGAGCCGGTAGTCCGGGCCTGCCGACCCTTGTTGTCGCCCGTCGTTCAGAGCTCGCAGTCGAAGTCCGTGTCCAGGCCTGCGGATCGCCTTTCCCACGCCAGCGCTGCGTAGGCTGGCTGTCCCGGGCCATCACTGCCCGAGTCTCGCTGCGGAACCACCCCGGGATCGTCATAGCCTAGACCAGATGGCCAGGGCTCGCCGTTTCCACCGGTCTTGCTGCAGATCTCACTGGTGGACCGCTCCGGGGTTCGCCATGCGCCAGGCTAGGCAGCCCGGCCCCGATGTTCCTGCCCAGTTTTAGCCTCGCGTAGCACGCACTGTCTCGCGCCAGCTCGTGTCTTCTCCGCCGACCGCATGTCACAGTGCCCTCTGCCTCGTCTTACGCCCTCGGCTCCCACAATCTCTCTCTCTCTCTCTCTCTCTCTCTCTCTCTATATATATATATATATATATATATATATATTTATTTATACGACTGGCATGGTCGTCCAGACGAAGCTGAGAGGCTCGGCTTCGTCATGACGTGACTTATAAGTCATGTCCTTGCGGAACCGAGTCTCTCGGCAAATCTTTTGATTATACTTTGGCTGTTGTTCGCTACCGTGAGTTTTTCACTTCGTTATATTGCCACGCGCGTTGGCAAGCGAGCGCGTGCGTGGCCGTGTGGTTACCACGCTTGACTTTCGTGCGGAGGCCCCGGGTTCTATTTCTTTGAGTATGCATCTTTTATTTATTCTTTCAGTTTAATGTTCTGGTAAATTCTATACTTCGTTTCACCTTCGGTCCGAGCGCGGACGATGGTATGAACCGAAGGGCCAATCAAACAGCGCAAAAAGCGCAACGTCATGGCGTGCCCTCTGCGCTTGATAGGACTAGCCGGCGTAGTAGCACGCACAGAGAGACGGCGAATACCCGCTGGTCCTATCAACTGCAGAGAACACGCCATGACGTTGTGCCTCTTCGTTGTTTGATTGGCCCTTCGGCTCATTACATCGGCCGCGCTCGGACCGAAGCTGAAACGAAGTATAGAACCCTGTCGCTTGTTCGAGGTCCGAATGTTCTATACTTGGTTTCAGATTAGGTCCGAGCATGGCTGTTGTAATTAGCCGACGGTCCAATCAAAGACCGCGAAAAGCGCAACGTCATGGCGTTCTCCGCTCTTGATAGGACGAGTCGGCGGAGGACCATGCACTGAAATACGGCGAACGCCGCTCGTCCTATCAACTGCGGATAGCGCGCCATGACGGAGCGCCTTTTTCGGCGTTAGATTGGCCTTCGGCTCATAACATCGGCCACGCTCGAACCTAAGGTGAAACGAAGTATAGACCCCTTTCGAAATTCCCGTGCCGATTATTAGAAGGTTGGAACCCCTGCACAATGGCGGAACAACAAACATCGTGACACGCGCAAGTCATTCCATAAGATATCGAACGTCAGAGCGCAGTCAGTGCTAGGAGTCAACGAGCCAATCAAACAGCGTAGAAAGTGCAACGTCACTGCGCTCAACGCCTTTTTCTGTGGGTCTGTTTTTTCTCTGCTTCAACCAAACGCATAAAGTGAGCCGTGACGTCGCGGCTTTAGTCAGCCATTGTGCAGGGATTCCACAGCGGCCAACAGAGGGCAGTATTTCGAAAGGGGTCTATAGTCGCCGAACCTTCTACGCCGATTGTTCCAGAAGCCAACGAGGGTACATAAGGGGCTTTCGTGCTAAGCCGCAGTCTGTCGCAAACCAGATAACGGTAAAAATCGGGGAGCAACCTGGGGGTCACCCCTTATCACCTGTACAACCTGGACCCCAAGCTTCAAAGAAGAATCCCTTGGAGCACACCTCGAAACCAACTTTCAGTTTATTTCAAACTTCGCCTTGGGGTCGCCTGGACTGGCCGGCAGCGCTACAAGTACAAGCAGCAAGATTCCCCAAATTGCGTGACTTGCCATACCGAGGACACAATCGAACATGTACTCGTTAGCTGCAAGCGATACGAGAAAGAGCGTGTGATCCTCACTAAGGAACTAAATCTCCTGGATGACCAACCAATGACCATGCGAAAGCTGCTAGGGCCCTGCACCAACACTCGAAACCAAGCACGGGCGTTCAAACTACTGATGGACTACTTAGAAACAAGTGGTTTGCTGCAGTTCGGCAGCAGTGCGCGTGAAGGAAGCACCATACTAATCATCTGTATCTCTGCAGTTTGCCGGCTACTCGCGGATTCAAATCATCGAAGATCACCACGTCATCATTCGTCACTCACGCTGCCACGGGCCAAGGGACGCAGCGACAACAGCGCAACTCACGGCAGGATCATCCATAAAAGAAGCCAACACACCAGCCTGGTCTTCAGTTCGGCAGCAGTGCGCGTCAAGGAAGCACCATACTAATCATCTGTATCTCTGCAGGTGAGAAGCACTTATTTTTATATAAATCTGAAACCTATCTTTGCACTGCTGCCGAACACAGCACCGATTGTCATTTTTGTCTGTTTTGAGTGTGTAAAGTACGGTGACGTCGGGTCGCTGACATGACTAAAGAAGTAAAAGACATTGGGAAAACTCTCGATGAGCTAAGACGAGAGATGAGAGCGGACTTTAGAGCACTAAAAGAGAGTGTTAAATACTGTAATGACACCTGCGACGGAGTGACCGAGATTAAAAACGAAATAAAGGAACTTCGGAAAGAGGTCCAGAACCTATCCCAAAAAAATGAAGAATTGACCGCTGAAAACCGTAAGCTAAATGTTAAAATCGAAGAGCTAGAACAGTATCAGCGGTCCAACAACCTCGAGATAAAGGGCGTACCAGAGGAAGGTGATGCATACGACATAGTACAAAGAATAGGGACGCTTCTGAACGAATCAATTCTCAGATTCTGAGATTGATGTGTGCCATCGCGTACCCACATTCAGAACATCAGAAAAAAACATAATCGTCCGCTTCGTGCGACGGTCCAAACGCGATGCGGTCTTGCAGAAAAGCAAAAAAACAAAGACTGACAACGAAAGACCTTGACTATGGCGGAAGCCCCAGCCCCATATATGTAAATGAGCATTTAACCGGTGCAAATAAAAAGCTACTGGGAGCTGCGATCGCCCAAAAGAAACTCGTTGGGTGGAAATTTGTGTGGTCATCTGGGGGAAAAGTCTTTGCGCGAAAGGATGAACATGCCAACGCAATCCGAATTGCTGGCATGTTTGATGTGGGAAAAATTGTGAATTAAACTATAAGCTAGTACCTTGGAGTTCACACGACACTTCAATAATGGAAACTGTCCTACCTGATTGTTATTATTATGACTACAATGCGTTCAATAAAAAGTACAAAAAAGGTAAACGCCAAATTTCAGCAATACATTTAAATGTAAGAAGCATAAAGAATAAAGTTGATAACCTAGAAATATTTTTACATTCGTTGAATGTGCACTTTAATGTAATAGCACTTACGGAAACCTGGCTGACAAAAGAGGACATGGCGCCAATCATGGAGGGTTATAAGTGCGAAATCATGAGCAGAGATAAGAAAAGGGGTGGCGGTATCGCTATTTATATTAAAGATAAACTACAGCATGAGGTTGTAGATGACTTGTCTAAAATTGATGCAAACATTGAAAGCTTGTGTGTTAAACTATCAAATACTGTTGTTCTGGCTTTATACAGGCCACCTTCGGGTAATATATATGAATTCATGACCTTTCTTGATAATGCACTTTTTTTCCTTGGATCGCTATCTGTGCCATTCTTTATTCTTGGCGACATAAATGTAGACACAATTTCAGATAATCTTCACGCTCAAAATTTTCGCGATATTGTCAACCAGTATGCTTGCAGCAATTTGATAACATTGCCCACTAGAATAACTGCAGACACTGCCACGTACCTTGACGTATGCATAACAAATACCGACACTCGTCATATTACAGCAGGTGCCCTCATGTGTGATATTAGTGACCATCTTCCAATCTTCTGCCTAGAGTCCTCCTCTGCTAGAGAAAATAACAAAGACATAGAGACGTTTTGGCATCGCGCTATTAATGAGGAAACGCTAAGAACTTTCGGCTGCCTTATGGAAGAAGAAACGTGGGATGACGTTTACGCTGAGTGCAACCCTAGAAATGCCTATAAAATATTCCTGATGAAAGTCAGACAGTACTATAATGCAGCTTTTCCTCTTCAGGAACGTAGAGTGAAATGTAAAAAAATGAGAAAGCCTTGGATGACTAGCGACCTGTATGGAAGGATAAGGCAAAAAAAATGCCAAGTATCATGCTTTTATTCAGCATCGTGATCCGCGGCTGCTTATCGAGTTCAAGAAATGCAGAAACAAACTAAATGCCGACCTAAAAAAAGCAAAATGCGAATACTATCAAAAAGAACTACTACGTATACACGATAACCATAGAAAAATGTGGGACACAGTAAACAAACTCACGAACAGAGAGCAGGCACGATGTAAACTGAAAGAAATACTAATAGATAATAAACGTGTCACTGGGAAAGAACTTGGCGATGAAATGAATAGACATTTTATTAGCATGGGTGCGTACACTGGGAGGGCTTCCAACATAGATGACTGTATTGACGCAGGAAACCAAATTGGGTCGATTATGCTTACTCCAACGACACCATTTGAAATTGATAAAATAATCAGAAAACCTAAAAAATGACGTCGCCGCTGGAATAGATGAAATAAAAACCCTACCTATTAAGTACACTGTGACCATAGTTAGTCCAGTTCTATCGAATATAGTAAATAAGATGCTTCAGTCTGGTGATTTCCCTGACGAGCTAAAAATAGCCAGGGTCACTCCAGTGTATAAAGGAGGTGGTGAGACAAATATTAATAACTACAGACCTATTTCAGTTCTCCCAGTTTTTTCTAAAATATTTGAGCGTGTGATTGCTGATAGATTAACATGTTTCTTTGAGAAGTATAATATAATAACGCAGTCCCAATACGGCTTTCAAAAGCAAAAATCGGCGGAGCTAGCGCTTCTTAACATAAAGGATAAAATAGTTGAAAATATTGAAAACAAATTATTTACTCTTGGTCTCTTAAGATTTAAGTAAAGCCTTTGATACTGTGCAGCACAATATTTTACTTAGAAAGCTTGAAATTTACGGTGTGCGCGGAGTAGCTCTAAAATTAATTGAAACGTATCTTGCAGATCGTTACCAATATGTACTAATAAACGGCGAATCGTCAAATAGGCTTAAAATACAGCATGGTGTTCCTCAGGGGTCAATTTTAGGTCCACTTCTTTTTCTTATATATGTTAATGATATAACGACTATATCCGGTTCCCCCGACCTTATAATGTATGCAGACGATACCAACGTATTATTTTCTGGAGTGACGAAAAAATGCCTAGAAAATGCTGCGAATGTCTACCTATTGAAGCTATCCAATTGGTTACAAACAAATTGTTTAAAACTAAATACAAGCAAAACTAAGTATATTATTTTTAAGCCAATAAATAAACTCGACTGCAGCCCCATAAGTTTAAAATTTGAAGGCACTGTGCTTGAGCAAGTGTCGGAACAAAAATTTCTCGGTGTATGGTTTACTGAGGACCTTTCATGGAACACTCACGTAAATAAACTCAAAGGTGAATTATCTCGTGTTACGGGAAGTATATATAAAATACGAAACTTGCTGCCCACTTGGCTAAAACAGACGTTGTACTATTCTTTGTTCTACTCTAAAATCAGTTACGGCATCTTAGTTTGGGGGACGACGATCAATTCTAACTATGTCAAACTTATCACCTTGCAGAAGAGGATTCTTCGCATGTGCGAAAATTATAAAGGAGATATTAGAAACATAAGAACCCAACCACTATTCATCAAATATAATATGCTTCAGGCTGACCAAATATACTATTTTAAGCTCTTACAATGGATTCACAAACACAGAATATACTCCACACCAAAATCGAGTTTAGGTCCGTACCAACTACGAGACCCAAAGCGAAGGATGCCTTCAATAAGAACCAATTATGGCCGCACTGCTTTGTCATATCAGATAACTAAGATGCTAAACAGAACAGACATGACTATAGATTATAATAAACCATTTTATGCCTTCAAGAAACAGTGCCGAAGCTTTCTCGTGGGCAGTGGTATTAGCTTCTCAGTTCTGTAATATGTAGGCTAAGTTATTATTTTTTTTAGTGTGTATTTATATTTGACTACAAATGTGGCTCTTGGCACATATTCGATCATTCTTTATTGCTAAACTAAATGGCGGCCATCAGCCCTAATTCATGCTGTGACGTTCTCACTTTTTTTATACATATATATGTGTATGTGTGTATATGTATATATATATATATATATATATATATATATATATATATATATATATATATATATATATATATATATATATATATATATATATATTTAAGCGATATGATGTTTTTGTGTCATACAACGTTACGTTTGTTATATGCTTCGAATCATGCTTGTTGTGTAACATGTGTTTTTTGCTGGTTGTTTGATTGTGCCGTTTTATTTTATTTTACAATTCACAATGTTGAATGTTCAATTAGCTGTTTCATTGTGCTTTTCTTTAATTTTTACTGAGTATACCTATTGCTGAATATATTTATTGCACTGTTTACTGTTGAACTGTTGGGGGGCAGACACTCTGTCAGGCTTCACGCCTTTATCTCTGCCCCCTGGGCGGAAAAACCCGCCAAACAAATAAAGAAAAAAAACAAAAAAACTAGCCAACGATGACACTGGTCGATTATCGATAGATCTCTCTTTCGATAGAGAGAGAGAGAGACTTAAAGTTTGTGTTCAAATGTTTTCGTCACGGATATTGTGGGACGTATGGATACGATCGACAGGTGAAAAACAACTTATTTACGGGCTTTCTTGGCCATGTGGGACGCGAGTAAAGGGCTGCAGGCGGGGTTTTTTTTTTGTTTTTCGTGATAGAATGGCATCTTTTCGATCGTTATCCGTGTGCGGTTGCGTCGACATTTGTAAATCTGTGTGGTAAAATTCTAGTTTTAACAAGTTTGTGTGATTATAAAAAGTGCGTTGTTTGTGCTTGTGTTTATCTATACTAATGTTATTTTATTGCCTTTACCGCTTTTATACTAGAATCTTAACTGTATTAAGGTAATAGTATTATTGTATACAAAATAAGATATTTTGTTCTAAGGCAGCTCGAGCCCATAGTGAGAAGTAAATTAGTTGACTGTATATATTAAGTTTAGTACCCCTGCCACACGGAAAAGTTTATATATTTTCATTAAATGATATGGGACTTAATCAGCTCGCGGTCTTGAGTGATTATACGATCGTCGCAAGCTGATTTGTCAACCCCATAATGTCATTCGATCGAAATTACATTACTTTTGCCATGTGGCCGGGGTATGATGCAAGAATTCAGTGACTGCACGCGATAACGTCGTTTACATGATCGTAAGTGACATTTGTCTAGCCGTGTCCGCGTTGACTACGTCTACCTGATTTTTAACTGTGATCTGTTTTGCTGTGTCCAATCACTGCGTGTCCCGCCATTTTGTCGAAGTATTTCTGTGTAAAATATGCATTCTTACAGCAATAATTGCGTGACTCATTGTTTTCTCTTATACGCCTACCTCGTACCATTCCATACCGATTATTTAGCGGTGTAATATTTTGCCCGTGTAATAAAATATGTTCGAGAGCCCCTTGATATATGTTCAGCTTTCATTTTAGCTTATAAGACACGCGTCTGTGACTAAAAGCGCGTTACGACGGTCGATCCACGCGTGTTGCCTTCGCTTCGACGCGCGCCCCCGATGGCCTTCCTTCGCGACGTCACGAGAAGAGCGCTTCGGCCTTGTCTTCTAGGAGGTGTTGGTTGCGGTGGGCTACCGCCCCGGGTGCCGCTGACCCTCGTGACGCCACTGATTATAATGCAATAAATGCAAAGGTGCGAGCGAGCTGGACAAGAATTACGAAAATAATCCCTGGAGAAGGGGAACAAGGGGGTCAAAGGACAAACACAGATCTCAAACACAGCTAGGTGACTGGTGCGCGACCGAAAAAATCCGCCTGGTCCGGGTATCGAGCCCGGGACCTCTCCATTTCCAGTGGAACGCTCTACTGACCGAGCTAACCAGGGGTTAGACGTCAGTGGAGCAAACAGGTTTTATCAGCTGCAACCAGTCTAACACCGACAAGGGTGAAAGGCTTGCATTTTTAAAGTTATGATTTTAATGCAATTAATTGCAAAGGTGCAAGCGAGCTGGACAAGAATGACGAAAATAATCCCTGGAGAAGGGGAACAAGAGGGACCAGTCACCTAGCTGTGTTTGAGATCTGTGTTTGTCCTTTGTCCCCCTTGTTCCCCTTCTCCAGGGATTATTTTTGCCATTCTCGTCCAGCTCGCTTTCGCCTTTGCATTTAATTGCATTAAAATCATAACCTCAAAAATGCAAGCCTTTCACCCTTGTTGGTGTTAGACCGGTGGCAGCTGATAAAACCTGTTTGCTCCACTGACGTCTAACCTCTGGTTAGCTCAGTTTGTACAACGCTCCGCTGAAAATGGAGAGGTCCGGGGTTCGATACCCGGACCAGGCGGATTTTTTCGGTCGTGCACCAGTCACCTAGCTGTGTTTGGAGATTTGTGTTTGTCCTTTCTGATCCCCTTCTCCATGGATTTTTTCGTAATTTTCGTCAGCATAGGTTATTTTTTTTTCCCTCGATCACAACACTACCCCACAGCTACTGCACCGTAAGAAAGGCAAGACTTGATCGAATGGGGGATCCTGGTGATACGAATTGTTGAACAGACACAGGAGCGTTCGTTTCTTTTGTACATCATAAAAAAGATTGTTCATTCTTACAACTTTGCAATGCGAGTGGTGACTCAGAAGACACAGAGAAAGAAATTCGGGTGCGGGGGAAAAAGGAAAGGCGGATTATTGGATTATCGTTGGCGCCGAGTCCCACCAATGGAATCCGAATGGAGCATTTTTTTATCTAAGGGACGCACTGTCGAGACAAACCTTTGTACTTTTCTTGAATATTTATCGTAATTACTCGAGTTATAGCCGCACTGTTTATGAAAAAAAACCTGAGGGTTCGCTTTTCCGCGGAGCACGCGGATTGCCAATCACCGCGATCGACAGCATGATTCCAGCTCCTTAGAGGACAGAGATAACGTCTTCGTGCGAAGATACCCTCTGTGAAGATTGCATTTTTATGAAAAATCCTGTTCTGGATATAGTTATTCCCTATGTTATTCATGCGCGACGCGATGATTGGCTATATACGTGTTCTGTGGGAAAGTAGACGCAAGGGCCTAGTTCATAAATAGTTCGGCTGTTACTCGAGTAAATACGGTAGTACCTTTTGTTTGCAATCGCGGTCAATTTGACGTTTATTTTGACCTCTCGAAGGCTTTCGATAAGGGTAACCACGCTTTGTTATTGCAGAAATTGTCACGAGATGGGGCTCCTCCGGTGCTTTTAAAAATGGTTTCAAAGCTACCTAACTGACCGTCGCCGTGTTGTATGATTTTTGTAGCGTGAGCTACACTGGCCGAGGTTGCGCAGTTTCGCGTGGCTGTCAAAGAGCCGTGCTGTGCAAGCGCGGGGAGCAGTGACGTCACACGGCGCACAGCTGGCGCGCTGGAGCCGCCGCCGCCGCCGCCGCGCGCGCCTCGCCGGTCTGCGCATGCGCGAGGAGCAGTGACGTCACACGGCGCACAGCTGGCGCGCCGGAGCCGCCGCCGCCGCGCGCTCTGCCGCCACCGCGCGCGCCTCGCCGGTCTGCGCATTCCAGAGGAGTGACGTCATAGCCGCGGCAGACGCACTGGCGCCGCCGCGTGCCCAGCTGTGCGCTTCTGTTGCGCAGTAGCCAAGTCTGACGCTGCACCGGAGCCGCTTGATAGCGCCTCTCATTTTGTGGGCATAAGCTCACGCTACGTATATCCTGGCATAGCCGGGCTAAGCCACGGCAATTTTTAAATAACTTCTTTGATCCTTTTTGTCGGTTATAGGAAGCACGACAGGGCTCCAATATGGGTACAATTTTGTTTTTGATTTTATCAGTGACATATCTAATTGCGTAGTAAACTCAAACCCGCTGTTATTCGCGGACGATATCAAGCTCTTTATGAGTATTATTTCGATTGACGACTGTGACCTTCTTCAAAATGACGCATCACATATTTTAAACCGGTGTCAGGAAAATCGCTTAATCATTATTCCAGAAAAACAATTGCGGTGGCTTAGCTCGGCTATGCCAGGATATACGTAGCGTGAGCTTATGCGCACAAAATGGGAGGCGCTATCAAGCGGCTCCGGTGCTGCGTCAGATTTGGCTACTGCGCAACGGAGGCGCACAGCTGGGCACGCGGCGGCGCCAGTGCGTCTGCCGCGGCTATGACGTCACTCCTCTGGAATGCGCAGACCGGCGAGGCGCGCGCGATGGTGGCGGAGCCGGCGGCGGCGGCGGCTCCGGCGCGCCAGCTGTGCGCCGTGTGACGTCACTGCTCCTCGCGCATGCGCAGACCGGCGAGGCACGCGTGGTGGCGGCGGCTCCGGCGTGCCAGCTGTGCGCCGTGTGACGTCACTGCTCCTCGCGCTTGCGCAGACCGGCGAGGCGCGCGCGGTGGCGGCGGAGCCCGCGGCGGCGGCGGCTCCGGCGCGCCAGGTGGGCGCCGCGTGACGTCACTGCTCCTCGCGCTTGCGCAGCACGGAGCACGGCTCATTATGCGAGCCACGCGAAACTGCCCAACCTCGGCCAGTGTAGCTCACGCTACAAAACTAAGGTCTCTCCTTTCAGCAAAAAAACGTGAAATTGTGCAGTATTCGTACTCTCTTGATGATAAGTGTATTGTAAGAGTTTCATCGCTTCGTGATCTTGGAGTGTACTTTTACACTACTCTTTCGTTTGGCTGCCATGTCGTTTGGCTGCCATGTCATTGTCTGAAATGCATTTAGATTACTGGGGATGATTACTCGAATAACTAGAAAGTTTGTGAACTATGCTTGTTTCCTTCGTTTAGCGTATTTGCTCGAGTAATAGCCGCACTGTTTATGAAAAAATCCTGAGGGTTTGCTTTTCCGCAGAGCACGCGGATTGCCAATCACCGCAATCGACAGCATGATTGCAGCGGTTTACAGGGCAGAGATAACGTCTTTGCGGAAAGATACCATCTGGGAAGATTGCACTTGTATGGAGAATCGTGTTCTCGATCTCGTTATTCGCTATGTTATTTATGCGCAACACGATGATTGGCTGTACATGTGTTCTGCGGGAAAGTAGACGCAAGGGCCTTGTTCATAAATAGTGCGGCTATTTCTCGAGTAATTACGGTATTCTGTTCTATTATCAGATCTAGATTAGAATTTTGCTCGGTAGTGTGGAATTCGCTCACTGCACTTGATGCAGCTAAAATAGAGTCAGTTCAGAGACTCCTAGTGTGTATAATCTATGACAAATACCTTTGCCGAAGGCCTTTTAACAAGTATGAGCGCGGATATCGATTGTCTAGTTTGTGCTGAGATGCAGGCTTAAGTTCCCATACCTTCTGTAAATACTTTTTTTTTTTTAAGAAACGTTGTAATTTTTGGGCGTATCAGTGTAGGTTTGTCGGAACTGGTGTCATGGTGGTTTACAAGTCATACAGAATTAATTTTGGCCGACGATAATATGTAGTGTAGTTCAAGTAAACCTTTCGACGCTTTAAGAAAAGGCATTTGTAACTACGAATTTAATTAAAAATATATATTACTATGACCCTCTCTGATATCAAGTCAGCAATTTCTGTCGGTGGAACGGGTTTCCGAAAAAAAAAAAGGTGAAGCCTGAAGGCCCTGACACGCTGAGGCAACAGTTGGACAACTCTATTTGGCAGCACGAGAAAATTGTGTGGCCGGCAACCCTGTCACATCGCGGCAACAACAACAGTCGGGCAACATGTTGCCGTCGCCCGGCCACCGTGTTGGCAGATTTGTCGTCCGACCACCCTGTCACACCGCGCTGACGGCGGGGACAACACGGGGAATACTCCGACATCTTGATTGTTTACCTTCTTTCGTGTGCGGCGTGAAGTCGCTGGAATTGTGACTCTACAAAGTGCTAATGTGTTCGAAGGGCCGGAAATTACCACGGAATAACATCAACCAGTGACTGCGATTAGAAAACTTGACACGGGGAGTATGTTTTTTACCCTTTATTTTATCAAAATGTTCTTCATTCACTAACAAAGAAGATAGCCCTAACCGAGGAAATTGAGATCGTTGATATATACAGGGTGCATTGGCGTCACAAGGGGGTGGGGGGCGGACCGCTTCGGGTGCAGGGCTCAGGGGGGTGTCGCGGCGGGGCCACGAGAGCGGGGGGGGGGGGGGGGGGGGGGGGGAGTCGCGGCGGGTCACGCGAATGCGGGGGGGGGGGGGGAGTTGCGGTGGGTCACGCTAAAGTCAGGTCACGCGAGAGCGGGGAGGGGAGGGGGGGGGGGGGGGGGTGTCGAGGCGGGCTACTGTTCCGGGTGCCGCTGACCCTCGTGACGCCACTGACAGGGTGTCACAACAGAAAAATTTACAGTTTTTTTTTTGTTTTTTTTTTACCGCAAAAATAAACTAGGCATCTCCGAACGCTCATTCTCCGCCCAAAGGTAGCGCTAGAGGTCATATCCAGATGTCAAAGTTTCAGCCCGATCCAACACTCTTAAAAAAGTCTGTGCGTCTACTTCACGCACACAACTTGGAGAGCCAATCACCGCAACTTTTGGAGGCAGCTCAGCGAATGACGATGCCGAAACATATGTTTAGACTAAAAACGCGTCTGAGTTGTGACATTAAGCAATGCAAGCGTGACGTTTTGCATTGCTTAATGTCCCAACTCAGTCTGCGTTTTTTCGTCTAAACATATGTTTCGGCATCGTCATTCGCTGAGCTGCCTCCGTAAGTTGCGGTGATTGGCTCTCCGAGTGTTGTGCGTGAAAGTAGACGCACAGACATTTTTTAGAGTGAATTCCTTATTCAAAAGCTATAAGTGATTTTCTGAAAAATTAAATGGAAAAATGGCGGCCGACGGAGTTTTTGAATGCATGGGGCTCTATATGGCACCAGAAACCGAAAACGGGCAAAAATGGGCTCCATTTTCCCATTGAAATTTTCAGAAAATCACATAACTTTTAAATAAGGTATCGGATTGGGCTGAAACTTTGGCATCTGGCTGTGACCTCTAGCGCTACCTTTATACCTGTATATGTTCGGGATTTACACCACCGTATGAAGTGTTTCTGTCTATTTCTTTCTTTCATGAAATTCCTATTTCTACTGTAAAATTGAGTTAGCACCGGCAGTACCCCAAAGCGTTTTTGTTTTGTGGCGTGGTGTTGAGCTGAACTGACAGTGCTTAAAAACGTCGACACTGAGACGATCGTCCTTCACAACAATCGATTGAATAAATATTTTTCAACGCTGTTTATTTGCCTACTACCTGCTATGTGGTCGCTTCATTCCCCGAAAGTTCCTGGAATTTTTTTTAATAAATTCAGGTGTCAATCAATCAATCATTATCAGAGCTGTCGTTTTAATGCTTCGATTTTTTTTATCTTTGCTTTCTTGGATTATTTTTTATATTTTATCAGTGGGTGTGTAGGCATACTACTACCATTTTATTTCACTTGCAGTAATATGAAGTGGTCTCTCGGCAGTTTTAGTTTCAACAGAGGTCTGAACGTTCAAACCATGGCTGTGACCATTTCGACAATCGCTTTCTGAATTAGGCAGTAAAAACATCCATCAAATTATTTCAGCTGCACACCAGCCTTAATTATTGTAAAATAACGTTTTCCAAGCATTTATTTGAGTAAGCCCTTAAAAAAGACGTCGATAGGGAACTAGCTCTGCCATCGAAGCTATCCGTGTTGTGTTGCCGGCCCAATTAAAATTCACTCAGTCAGCGATCAAAGAAACACACGTTGTCCAACACAAGTTGCTGCTGTTTTTGTTGCCGAAAGCTGTCATACCGAGGCAACATTTTCGTTGTCGTCCATGTTTGTGCTGATGTTGCCGCGATGTGACAGGTTTGTCGGACAACACAGGGAGCGAGCAACAAGTTGCCCGATTGTTGGACAACGTGATTTGTTGCTGTTGCCGTCGTATTGCCTCAGCGTGATAGGGCCTTTAGGTCCCAGTGTGAGGCAGTATACGAGCATACTGTTTGTTGAATCTTCAATGGTTGAAAATAGAAGGAAAAGAAAGCAAAGCGAAGAAGAAGAGAACCTAGATGTTATAATTAAGAGATGGGAAGAAGACGAGAGTTCGGAATCAGTAAACCATCATCATACACAGTCGGGTCATATGTTTTCTTCTGGCCATGGCATTGAACCCGGGTATTATTTAAGAGGGAAATATGGTCCCGAATCCCTGGATTATCAAGGCGCAGTGAACACGGGCAATCACCGGGAAGGATGACGTCGTTGACTGGCCAGGATGGACAAACATCATGTCGATATGAAGCGACTTACGCAGGAGCAAGAGGCCTTGCGATCAACGGCGAGAGGACTTTTTGTATATGTTGACACGACTCGACCGATCGAAAAACCAAAGAGAATCGGTAAAAAAACAATTTAGGGAACGTGTGGAAGATATTGAGAGACAACTCGCGCACATAAACTCGGCCATTGAACAGTGTGTGCGTGACGAAGACAGAAAAATAATTTAAAGATTTAATCAAATATGAAGATAAGATTACTGCAATTTTTATGAAGGAGTAAATGAATACAAAAAAAAAACGCCGAAAGAAACAGCATCGCTTAAAAGCAAATCGAAAACAGGCACCAGCGAAGTACACCAAAAGCAAGTCCTCGAAATTAATACAAGGCCACCGAACAAGATATACAAAAAGTCAGCAAAAGGAACGATTTAATCAACAAAAATAGGGATACAAACAAAACAATAATCCAACCAGAAGCGGTCAATGTAAACAGCGACATCTGCGCATAACAACACTGATAGAATGGGCCGAAATCGCTGCTGCCGCTGCGCTGATTCTCGAAGAGATGGGTTAGCCTTTCCAGCAGCTGTTTTATATACAAAGCATGGTGAATGCAGTCTGTCAATACTTTGATGCGGGGTGAACATTCCCGAAACCCCTTTTCTCTCTGGTCCAAGCAGATCAGTTCACTTAGCGTGTACATGAAGGACGTGCGCGTGATGCGCGTCAAACGGCAGAGCCATTTCGTTGTATGTATTTTTTCACCGCGAACTTGCGTTTAGTCCTGTGGTGGATAGTCGGCGGTTTCGTGCAAACGGCGTCGTCCAGTGGCCAATTCAGGAACTTTTTTTTGGGAGTTGGGGGGGGGGGGGGGGAGCTGAGTTGGCTGCGATGTCCATGACTTGAGGTGCGGAGGGGGGGGGGGGGAAGGGGGGTCATAATGCATGTATATACATGTATGTATACATGTATATAATATATATGTATATAGTCGGCTAGATTTCGGGGGATGGGGGGGGGGGGGGGCGAGCTGAAGCTCCATAAGTCTCCCCCCTGGCTATGCTATTGACCTCGTCGCTCCTCTTGGGTCATACGCTGCCGCGCATCTTGTGCATCCCAAACCAAGTCACCAACATTAAAACAAAGCTTCATTAAAGTAAAATAAAACAAACCTATCAATTAAAATGCAGCAGAGAGTCATTACAAGCTAAATGACTCTAATAGACCCTGTAAAAAAAGATATTCCAAGAATGAGACCTTGAGATCAGCCAGGTCTTGTAGTTCAACCAGGCCGACCCTGGGGTGGCAGCCCGCTGAATCTTCAACATTTGAAAATAAAAGGACAAGAAAGCGAGGAAGAAAAAGAGAAGTTTGGTATTGTTGATATGTGAAGAAGACGAGAATTGATTCCTAATTCTTGTCTTCTTCAGTCGCCATCAAAACCATCATTATTCACATTCGGGAAGTGTGGTTTCTCCTTGCCGTGGTACTCAGCCCCGGTATTAAACACTGTCTTCCACCAGCCAGGAGTTTTACGGAGACCTTATTGCAGTGTAGCATTCGTGCAACTTAAATTTTGGTTGCACGTTGAAGGTCCCGGTAAGATTGGGCGACGCCGCACCCTGATCATTACTGGAGTTCGTTTGTATCGGTGACGGTAGGCCCTTCCCCTCCTCCCCCTCACATCGACTCCCGCGCGTGTCTCGTTTTGTCTAATTTGTTAGCGGTCGCCGCCACGTATGGGGCCACGGACTAGGGGCTCCACCCGAAGGTTAGTCGCACGTCGCTACAATAAAGTTTATTAATTCATTCAGTCGCGTCCGCCAAGTGCGCGCCTCGGGAAAAAGCATGTTGAAATCCCCTCCTTCTTACAGGGTGGTCGCTGTGCGCGAGGAGTGTTGTCTTTTTGTTTGTATACGGAGGCAGTTGCTGCTCGGCGCATCCTCCGTGGCGGATCGGGTTTTGATCTAGGGGTTCGCTGTGGCGCCATGAAGATGGCGACGGCGTCCACTGTCGAAGTTACGGGGCTGTCGCCTCGAGTCCGTGGGGGACTGGCGGGATGGGGCGATTTTTGTTTGCTTGGGAATGACCGCAAGGAAGTTTAACCGAGATACAAACTTTCTGGATTTGTGCGTAAAAATTGTACAGAGATCGTAAAGTGAATAAACGATTTAAACCCGGAACCCTCAAAGCCTCCATCGGGCGCCAATGTACCAAGCTGCCTGCCTCGAAGAACAACTACGGAATCTTGCTTTCCCCAAGCGCCCCAACTAATCCCAAGTTTCTCGCAGGTTCATGCTGATCTTCGGTTTAACCCGCAAACCCTGCACATGTCTCTGTCAAATGAGCATTCAATTCGCGAGGGCTGCGCGATATTTTAGACGTCCCCGCGCTGAGTTGACCGGACTCCGCTGGCCCACATTAATGTTCCGTGGAGTTTAGACTTGACAGCCTTCGAGGAAACTCAAACAAGCTCACGCGAAGCCATTTTAAAGAGCGGGCTGTTCTCCTGGCACTCGGAGTCCGGCTTAGTGTCCTATTCGGGCCGCTGGCGCGGTCTTCATATCCACGGCGAGTAATTCAAAGGGCTGGATTCCATTTAGAGGACGCGCGTGGCAGAGCCAGTCGAAATAAAACAGGCCCCTATGAAGTCTGGGGGTCAAGCGGGCAGCGCTATTTGGGCTCCGAATTTTTGGACATGTGTTCGACGTCGGCCCGCGATACAAATGATACCTGGACCGATCGGTTCATTGCAATTGCCGGGGCGCCATTCAAGGGGCAGGGGGTGGAGAGGGCGAAATCCATTACAGCAGTCGGACTGTGAAGCCGTCGCTTCGGAGCCGGGCCGCGTTAAACGATGCGCTTGAATAATGGTGCGGCGGCAACGAGTTTGCTCTGCCGATGCGTTAATTAAAACGCAGATATCTTTTTGCGAGGGGGCCTTCCGCAGAGAGCTGCCTTTCGGAGAACCAAATGTGGGTAGCTTCGTGCTCCCGTCAGAAGATTGTTCTTTTTCTTGGCTCTCGGGGGCAGAAACACGCCACTTGGACGAAAGCAATTTCGGAGCCGAGTAATTCCTCATTTAGGGGAGGCAGAGAGAAGGAGGAGAAAGAAAAACAAGTGCGAATCAAAACACATCGCAGCTTCCGAACATCGTCCTATTACGCTGCGTTCCTGATAGGCTCGATATAGTTGCATCATCTGTTTGGAAAAAAGGGTAGGCGAAAGAGCTAATGACTCCTTTTTTTCTTCTCTCGCGCGCGGCGCATCAGTTGCGTGGCGATTCCGGCATCGTGAAATGAGTTCGACGGCAGAGCGTCGCCTGGCTCTTTACCGACTATGGTTGCGGGAACGAAAATAAAATTGCCAACGTGGAAGCCAGCTTGTACGGATTTCTCTTCCATAAAGAGAGGAAGGGGGCTTTGGGGACAGCGTGAACAAAGGGGACTGAATGAAACGCTCCCACCCTCAACAACTGGTGAAAGAAAAAAAAAAATATAGTTCAAATTTGAGCGTAGAACACTAAAACTAAGCTTTTCGTAGATAAATTTTACTCGAACCTGAAAATAAACACGCGTCAACCTCGATGATATTCTAGTCACTGACAACTAGTGATGTGCGAATAATGATTTCTAGTTTCGAACCAAATACGAAGCGAATATTTCCTTTTTACAAATAATTTCGAATCGAATCGAATAATTACGAAGCGAAGCGAATAGTTTGTGACCGTGAATAGTCATGGTAGAGAATGCTTAAAACAAACGAAAAAAAGGACAAACACGATAAAGTAAGTAGGCAGGCGAGCTGGTTGAGGTTACACATTTTTGAAAACCGGGGACGACGGACGAAACAGGGGACAACACACAAAACGTCCCCTTTTTCGTCCGTCGTCTCCGGTTTTCAAAAATGTGTGACAAACACGACAAGGTTTGAAGGGCAGTTGAACAGCTCGGCTCCACAAGTACTCTTATTTCAATAGTCATGTCTCTTTAATATGGACACTTCCGTCGCCCAGAAAATTCCTCCATAATGTGATCGTCCATAATGTGAATCGTCTATATTAGTGAATCAAGGTCACGATCACAAATAATGGACAAGAAGTGCGGTTACAAAAGACACGATTTATTTAGGGAACAAATGCTGGGACTGATTTGAACAAGCACTTTAGCGTTAGCTATTAGAAATGCAATCCGCAATAGGTTCATGAGAGTAGACTTGTTGCTCCTATTTTTATTGCTACTTGTGTTCCAGCCTTGGTTGGTGAACTCATTTTAAGTACATACTGCATAGTCGTTTCACTCGTTTTTTTAGTCGGGATTACGGTAAGTTTTGCAGCATTTCAAACTTGGAATTACTTGGAAACTATGAGAAGTTACTAAATAGCCCTATTGGATTCCAACTTCGAATCGAATATGGCATTATTCGTGTTGATATTCGAAAGGTTCAAATATTCGCAAACCTCAATGACAAGTTAAGAAACACAGGGCGTGGCTTATCTTGTCCACGCGTTTTGCTTGGTTCTTCAGCATTCTTATCGGGCCGCAATCTGACTTCGGACTGAGAATCAAATGGTCTTCACTCGTCACGCCATGCGCGTTTCTTGGGATATCGGCGATTTCAGACCATTCCAGGAACTGCCTTCTGCGCGCTGCCATCTTTGTCTACTGAGCTGTGGAACGCGTTCTGAGCATGCGCAGTCTTTTTAGGAATATCAGACGACGCGTCCGCTGCCCAGTGACTCGGACCTTTGGTCCTGGATCATGAGTGCTGGAAAGGTCTACAAGGTGTTTCCACATGAGGTCATGCAATGATGGTCCTGGTCTTATTTTTGTATATTTATGAAAAACATATAAAGTCTGTCCCAAGTCACCAGGCTCGACCTAAAATGGACCATAAAAATCGACGTCTGCATGTAGCAATCCAAACTTTTCGTCAGAGGTGTATTTCACAGATCGTTTTTTTCTTGTAAAATTACAGAGCGTAGCTCCCTTTCTGTAAAAAATAGGCCAGGAAACTTGCGAGTGTCAACGGCGGGCGACGATACAGACGACCAAATCGAGTGGCGGGTAGCGTTTGGCGCTCGTCTTAACAGATGGTGCTACCTCTTATCAAGATTGCTCGCGAGCACGGTGGTTTATTAGAATGAACATAATCTTTTTGTAATGTACCTTTGGTTTAAAAATAAATGAAGACAATAAAATCAAAACTTAAAGTAAAAAAAACCAAAAAAAAAAAAACGCGTTTGCATAACGACAGCGCTTTTGCTGCCAACGAATTTCGTCTGCGTGTCGTCTGCTTTCTTTCGCTGGTCGGCTACACCTTCAGACGCTGTTCCCGGCGCCATTTATCAAAACGCGCCAAACGCAACCCGCAACTCGACTTGGTTGTCTGCGTCGTCGCCCGCCGTTGACCCTGGAAAGTTTCTTGGCCCTAATTTTTACAAAAAGAGAGCTACGCTTTCTAATTTTACAAAAAAAAAAAAAAAAAACGACCTGTGATATACACCTTTGACGAAAAGTTTAAATTGCTACGTGCAGGCGTCGATATTTACGGTCCATTTTAGATCGAGCCAGGTGACTTGGGACACCATATATATTGCCACAGGGCACGGTGTAAGATAAACTCTTTAGGCAAGGGCACGGCGGGGCTAAATGCACGGCGCGATCAATCAGATAGTTCGACGGGCATCCGAAAGGATGAATCATTCCGCGGCCACTGTGCCCACGGCTGACAGTGTCGCCGGCGGCCAAACGGCGAAACTGTGTGAGAGCGAAAAAAATTATCTCGTTGCCATGACACCCCGGTGCCGCAATTTCGCCTGCTCAGCGTCTGCCCCAAAAATATCCGCATAACAATTAAGAGTCGCTTTGCACGTTTTTGCTTCGTTTCGTATTCCGACGGGGACATTTGGAACTCCAGACGCCGTACGCTACATGGAATGAAGATTGCAGAAGCCGTGTGCGGGCGTTTGACCACGCGCTTGACGCGGCTTCAAAGCGGTGACAATGGGCAGGAGATGCTTCGTTCAGAACTGCAACTCAGGTCACCCTAGTTGCAAAGAAAAGGTCAGTCTGTTCAAGGTCCCATCCGACCCCACAAGTCTGGTAGTGTTGGCTCAAGCAACTCCTCGCAAGGACCGTCCCCTTGACCCTAAAGATTTTGTTTGCATCAAGCATTTCACCAACGACATGATTGTGAAAGGACGATACTTCGCGGAGCTAGACGTTCCAAAAAAGTTCATTCTTTCCGACGACGCCATTCCTTGAATTTTTGTAGCGTGAGCTACACTGGCCGAGGTTGAGCAGTTTCGCGTGGCTCGCATAATGAGCCGTGCTCCGTGCTGCGCAAGTGCGAGGAGCAGTGACGTCACACAGCGCACAGCTGGCGCGCCGGAGCCGCCGCCGCCGCGGGCTCCGCCGCCACCGCGCGCGCCTTGCCGGTCTGCGCAAGCGCGAGGAGCAGTGACGTCACACGGCGCACAGCTGGCGCGCCGGAGCCGCCGCCGCCGCGGGCTCCGCCGCCACCGCGCGCGCCTCGCCGGTCTGCGCATTTCAGAGGAGTGACGTCATAGCCGTGGCAGACGCACTGGCGCCGCTCCGTGCCCAGCTGTGCGCCTCCATTGCGCAGTAGCCAAGCCTGACGCAGCACCGGAGCCGCTTGATAGCGCCTCTCATTTTGTGCGCATAAGCTCACGCTACGTATATCCTGGCATAGCCGAGCTAAGCCACCGCAGTTTTTCTGTCTTCTGCACTCCCGTCAACAGCTCCAAGGAAAAGAAAGCCCCCCATAATCAGACACTCACTACCGCCACCAAAGGCGAGAAAGAAAAAAAGAACGGCTGAGGCAACTGACATGCACGAGGAAGTACCTCAAGCGTGCTCAGCACAGGACGAAACAAACGAAGTCTCATCTGATCCTGCGTGCAGGAAACTAGCTTCAAGTCAGACATCTCCTGAAAGAAAAGCCGTGGGAGCTTATGACCAGACTGCAGCGAAAGAAGCGAGTGGTGCAGAAAGCCGAGAGAGCACCAAGGCAGATTGCCCACAGGTGTGATTGGACCCCTCGAGCGCTCATTTGCCGAGCATTGCACCACCGGCACGAACGGCAAGAAGGAAAAAACAGAACGTCCGAAGAAACTGGCATGCACGAGGAAGTACTTGAAGCGTTCTCAGCACAGGACGAAACAAACGAAATTGCATCTGATCCTGCGTGCAGTAAACTAGCTTTAAGTTCAAAATCTCCAAAAAGAAGTGTCGTGGGAGCTTATGACCAGACTGAAGGCGACTGATCCAGAAAGGCCAAGATGCACCAAGACCGATTGCCTACAAGTGTGCTTGGACCCCTCGAACGCCCACTTGCCGAGCATTGCGTGGAACCACTGCACATTGAGCCAAGAGGGACTGCTCGGCATTTGTTTTATACCAGCTGGCATATCGTCAACTGGAAAGCCTCTGTGCTTAAAAGTGTTGCATGTTCAACAAGTCAAGGAAGCTGAGTTCAATTTAAACACATTTGCACTTGATCGCAAAATCGAGATAGCAACCGTTCCAGGTTTATGTTAATTGCGCTGCCAACAGGACGGGAGCACTGTCACTGCATCTCTAAAGAATCTCGATGATCTGAATCTTTGTCCTGGTAGACCACCACACGAGAAATATGCGAACGTGCAGCTTAAGTGTGGCTACGTGGATCCAGCTGGTGCGTGGCGGCACAACCGATGCCCTATTCTCCAGGTCGGAGTACTGCTTTGTTGTTTTTGTGCGAGGTTAAAAGACACCCTCCGAATTCACAAGTCAAGGATGGACAAGCGTCTAGAGCACCGACGAGTCAGAATCATCCTGAGCCCACCTAGCAAGCAGAAAGTAGATGTATTAAGAAAGCAACGGATCGCCTGCTACCGTTCTAAGATGCGGCTTCACAAAGTTAAGAAAAAGCTGACTGAAGAGTTATTGTCCTGTCAAGACAAACTGAAAGACCTAAGTGAGGCATCCCTTCATAAAACACTCAAGGAAACGAACCTTTCAGAGGCGCAGCAAATGATTGTGACAGAATGCATATCAGCTGCACGGCATAAATCCAAGAAAGGAAGAAATTCCGGATAACTGGCTGCTGCTGTGTTTGCTGTTACATATTCGCACGCCCACAGGATACAGGTTCCTAAGAGACAGTGACGTCCTCCCTCTGTCATCAGTGAAGACCATCCGGCCATATATATCCACTGTCGGAATGAAGTCGGCTTCGACCGGAACTTTTTTCTGCCTTGAAGAAAAAGCTCTCAGAGGGAACACAGGAGCACCCCGTGCAATAGTGTACTGTTACACCTCTTTCTACACCCACTGAATGCGAAGAGAACACAGATGCACCCGATTCAAAGGTGCATGGTCACGCCACTTTATGCACCCGCTTCATAACTAACTTTATAAACCTATTTAAGACATCAAGGAAACCCTTAAAAATGTATGCGCCCGGTGATAGCAAAAAGGCAGGTAAACGGACACACGGGATTGTTTTCAAATCTCATAGAAGTTTATTAGACAGCTTATTCCGTAAACAAGTACAAACTTGCAAGCAATCCGTGATATGCGAAAAGGTATACCCCTGTCAGACGGCGTTCTAAGGATCCTTTTCACTAAGCTCCTTTATAAAATCGGCCAATCAGCTCGCGATGTGGCGTGCGCACGTGCTCTACGGCGTGCGCACGTGCGCTACGGCGTGCGCTGGTTCGCCGATTTTATAAAGGAGCTTAGTGAAAAGGATCTTTAGAACGCCGTCTGACACGGGTGTTACACAACTGAGAAGATTACTAAGCAAACAAGAAACGGAAGCGAGTCTTAGGCAGTGTCTATTCTCCAAGCAGCCGGCAGAATTATTTCCACGAAATTCCACCAGCAGTCGCCATTCACTCATCGAACGACGTTTCATCGACAGCTGTACCCGCAAAGTGACGTGTACGGAGGGACAGGTTGGTTAACATTTTCGTAATGAGCCGCCGCAGACTGTCGCCATGAAGCGGCGTGAACGGGTGTGCTGAGTCGGTGAGCACGCACCTCAGAGATACACGCGCGACAAAATGTCCCCACAGCGTGCATTGCGCGTAACGAGTGACGATGAAACGTTAGTGTTGATGAAACGTGTCTACAGAACGTGTATCAACGAAAACGTGTTTTCACAGAACGCCAGTACGAAAACGTGTTTTCACAGAACGCCAGGAGATTAGAAAGTCAGTATTCTACCTGCAGTTGTCACATGATTGTAGTCAGCTAATGGCATGCGACTGCCAATAGAATTTCGGGGAAATTATTCTCCCGGCTGCTAGAAAATAGACACTGCCTAATTCTAGAGGTAATCCGGAACGGAACGGTCAATTGTTGCAAAGGAGTAGGTTGCAGAGCACTTACGATGAAAATACCGGACTCGAAATATGTAATCCGAAATATATGTCGACACGGGCACTGCAGCACAACACAAACACAAAAACGAAAAGAAAGGGGTTCGTGAAGATTCAACACGATGTGGCAGAAGCAGTAATTTTCCGAACCGAACACTAAACACATCACATGAATTCCTTGGGCTTTTTTGGAGAAATCGCTTGTTGCCGATCTACGCGTAGGACTTTTCAAAGACTGGAAATCTTGGTACACTCGAATACGTTGTCGCGGACGAAATCTACGGCAGCCCCGCTGGTCGCAGTACAGCACACAAGAAACTAGGCCGAGAAGCAGACATTCCGAGGTCGGGAAAAGCTACTACGTCATCCGTTAAACCTTTACCACATGATCACGCTCCTGCCGTCACCCGCGCCCAGACAGCGGAGTTGAGGGATGAAAAAGCCTCCGGTTCATTGGTCCGGCAACTGCGCACCTTCTTCCACGCTATCAGCTTAGGGAGAGAAAGAAAAAGAAAATAGCAGCTCCTTCAAGGCCAAAAGGGGGGCGCGCTCGCAAAGGCTTATCTTCAGGCGCAACCCAACAATGAACACAACGAAAGGATTTCTCACTTATATCCTCTTGAAAGTTCGACCAAAAGTTAATAGTGCAGTGGATGCTACCCATGGCCTTGGCCTTCGGGCAGGTGCCGTGCTCTGCCTTATCTCTAGCTTGGAGACTGTAGTCACGTGATCCTACCCGGAGAACCGATTGGCCTAAAACAAGCATAGCGTCTACTCTACTGTCAATACCGAGTGTACAGGATAGCTCCATACTTCCTAAGAAACTGCCCAACCCAAAAAGTGACCCCCAGGAGGGAATCCAAGCACAAGCTGATCGGGGCGCGTGGCTAGCGTGGGGGTGCACTGATACACCTAGAGGTTTTTAAGGGAGAGGAGGATGCTCATTGTCGGTGTACAAGTACACTGGCTGGGTAACGCAGGGTGCATCTTTCAGGAAAAGGGTGCATGTGCACCCGATGCACTCGACTACACCCTTTTTTTCTTAGAGTGTAAGACCTAGAAAGGGATAAAATTCCAGGGAAGCGCCGACACATACTCGCTTAGCCCGTTTGAATATTGCGCCAAATGTTTCTGTTTTAATGTCTTCATAAAACTGCCCTTGCTGCCGTTGAGTCACGAAACTAAGACAAACCACGAATTATGCCTAAGCAACACACACACTACAAGTGCCGGGTTATAAGGAACGCACCACATGCACAATACGACTTTTTAAAAAAAACGCGTTTCCCATTCAAAAGCGCAGGAGACGAGGCCCACCAAACCCACGGGTCGACGAGTCATCTCCCGGCGCCGCTTGAAACCATAGTGAAAGAGAGAAAGAGGAGAGTGAAAATCGAACTTTATCGGCACGTCGCGAAGAGCGCGCTGTCCTCACCTGAATAGTATTATCTTACACCATGCCACAGGGGAAGGCGAAGAGGGGAGGGTAAATAATGAACTGAAATTAAGGTTCAACTTGGCGAACCTGCGCCAGAAACAAAAGGAAGGACAAACGTCGATTCAAGGCAGCAGCGAGTTTCGAACTGGCGGCAGCGGCGAGCGGCTGTGAGTCGGCGTCGACAGCTGGCTAGCGCGGAGAGGGAATGTGCCTCGTCGTCAGGGGAATCTGAGTGAGTCGGCAAAGCTACGGTATGCTCTTTATCTACTACACTCGTTATCTCGAAACATTCGACCTAGAATGATCTGGAGTGAGCTAGGGCGAGACTGACTAAGCAAGGTCATTCTGGCCTCCCATTCTTTTACACTCGGGGTAAGAATAAACACGAAATTTTAGTTGCTCGGAGAAGCGTTCCTTCTCGGTCATGCACGTGGCAATATGAATGTCATTTTCTTGGGTGGAACCAACTATAATGTGAACGCCGTACCTAATTTCTTCCGGATATATAAGATTTGGAAGCTCGAAGCGAAACGATTGCCAAAGTTGCACCATGGTACTTTGCACAGCAGTCAATTTCATTGTGACGGATGACAGATGATGAGGCGATGAATGAACAGAAACTTTTATTTGGCGGACTGGTGCTGAAAACAAAAATACAAGAGGTAGCGTCGCAGACGTCGAAGGTCGGCCGGAGTAGCACGATCGAGCGCAAGATCGGACCTTGTACGGCGTGGTGCAGCTTCTTTTAAGCCTTTCGTGCGAACCCTCGAGCCACCTGCATATGAGCCAAACGCGCTGCCGACTCGGCTACATAAGCGCCCGGCATTACTCCTCCCCCCTCCCCCCCCCCCCCCCCTTTAAGAAGCGCATCGCTCCGATGCAACACAAAGTAAACAAGGCAGATTAAAATTACTGTAAACTAAAGGTCATCTGGTACACAAAAAGTCCAAAGTCCTATCGGTGTAGAATGGCTAGCGTCGAACGACGTAAACTACCTCGGGTCGAGGTCGACGTCGTGGTGGTGCCTGCGTTTCGTCGGGCACCACTTTGTAGTTGAGCTCCCTGAGGCGACGAAGTACCTTGTAGGGTCTAAAGTACCGTTTCAACAGTTTCTCTGCTGAGGCCGTGGTGACGGATGGGCGTCCACATCCACACCCTGTCCCCGGGCTGGAAGTGGGCGTCCCGGCAACGAAGGTTGTAGCGGCCATCGTCGATGCGGTGCTGGTCTTGAACCCGGAGTTGGGCGAGCTGGGCGGACTTCTTCGGTCCGTTGAGCAACCCCTGGTTTCGTCGCTCTCATCGTCAGCTGGCTCGTGGGCAGCAGCACATCGAGCGTCGTCGTCATCTTTCGACCATGTATCAGAGGAACTGTGTAACTCCAGTGTCCCTTAAACCGCCGTGTTGTAGTGACTGCGACGTAAGGCAACACCTCGTCCAACGTCTTGTGCTCTACGCCGACGTACATGGAGGTCATGTCGGCGATTGTCTTGTTGAGTCGCACCTCAGCCAGT
>JABSTQ010002617.1:0-30825 GCA_013358835.2 Ixodes persulcatus | reverse complement strand
AGCCATTAATAGCCATTTGAAGTTAGTCTGATAAAAAATAGATGGTAATAGCCAAAACTAGCCACATGAAGCCATTTCAGCTTGTAGACAAAGAAATAGCTGCTAATTATAAATACTAGTCACTTTAAGCCATTTGCAGCCAATTCAAGCCACCAAGGTCAGAAACAGATGATTATAGCCAATAGTAGCCGATCCAAGTCAACCAAGTCAAGAATAGGTGCCTATAGCCAATATTATCCAGTTGAAGTCATTCAAATTTATACACACTTCAATTGCATAAATTGTAAATAATGGTTGCTGATAGCCATTTATAGCCATTTCAAGCCAATTTAATGAAAATAGATGCTAATAGCCAATAATAGCCATTTGAAGTCATTTTCAATCATAATCACCGAAATAGCAAAGAACTGTCAACTGTATTCACGAAAAGCCATCCATAGCCATTTGAAGCCAGTCTGGTAAAAAATAGGTGGTAATAGCCAAAACTAGCCACATGAAGCCATTTCAGTTTGTAGACAAAGAAATATCTGCTAATTATAAATAATAGTCACTTTAAGCCATTTATAGCCAATTCAAGCCACCCAGGTCAAGAACAGATGATTATAGCCAATAATAGCCAATTCAAGCCAACCGAGTCAGGAATAGATGCCTATAGCCAATAATATCCAGTTGAAGTCATTCAAATCTATACACGCTCCAATTGCATAAATTGTAAATAATAATTGCTGATAGCCATATATAGCCATTTAAAGCCAATCTAATAAAAATAGATGCTAATAGCCAATAATATCCATTTGAAGTCATTTTTAATCATAATCACCGAAATAGCAAAGAATTGTCAACTATATGCACAAATAGCCATTCATAGCCATTTGAGGGCAGTCTGGTAAAAAATAGATGGCAGTAGCCAAAACTAGCCACATGAAGCCATTTCAGCTTGTAGACAACGAAATAGCTGCTAATTATAAATACTAGTCACTTAAAGCCATTTGCAGCCAATTCAAGCCACCAAGGTCAGAAACAGATGATTATAGCCAATAGTAGCCGATCCGAGTCAACCAAGTCAAGAATAGATGCCTATAGCCAATAATATCCAGTTGAAGTCATTCAAATTTATACACACTTCAATTGCATAAATTGTAATAGTTGCTGATAGCCATTTATAGCCATTT
Organism: Ixodes persulcatus; assembly: GCA_013358835.2. Classification (NCBI taxonomy): domain Eukaryota; kingdom Metazoa; phylum Arthropoda; class Arachnida; order Ixodida; family Ixodidae; genus Ixodes; species Ixodes persulcatus. The sequence goes on along the minus strand of JABSTQ010002617.1, from coordinate 29,653 downwards.
CAAGCCAATCTAATAAAAATAGATGCTAATAGCCAATAATATTCATTTGAAGTCATTTTCAATCATAATCACCGAAATAGCAAAGAATTGTCAACTATATGCACAAATAGCCATTCATAGCCATTTGAAGCCAGTCTGGTAAAAAATAGATGGCAGTAGCCAAAACATCCACATGAAGCCATTTCAGTTTGTAGACAAAGAAATAGCTGCTAATTATAAATACTAGTCACTTTAAGCCATTTGTAGCCAATTCAAGCCACCCAGGTCAGAAACAGATGAATATAGCCAATAATAGCCATATAAAGCCAAATCAGTCTGGACACAATCAGGTAAGTCGAAATAGTTACTAATACCCATTGATAGTCACTAGAAGTCATTTGGACCCCTAATCTGCCATATAAATAAAAATATGATTGTATAGCCAATTGTAGCCATTGGAAGCCAACTGAGCCCGCACAGAGTCAAATAACTCAAAATTGTGATCAATAGTCATTAATTGTAGAAGTCATTTGAACTCCGGATCTGCCATATAATTTATATACATGATCATATAGCCAATAATAGACATATGAAGTCAACTCACTCTTCACACAATCAAATAACTCGAAATAGGGACTGATAGTCATTGGCAGTCACTAGAAGTCATTTGAATTCCAAATCTGCCATATAATTATAAATATTATTGTATAGCCAATAATAACCATTGGAAGCCAACTCAGCCTGCATAAAATCAAATAAGTCGAATTAGTGACTGATAGTGATTGATAATCACTAGAAGTCATTTGGACCCCAAATCCGTCATATAATTTATAAACATAATTATATAGCCAATAATAGCCATATTAGGCCAACTCAGTCTGCACACAATCAGGTAAGTCGAAATAGTGACTAATAGCCATGGATAGTCACTAGAAGTCATTTCGACCACGAATCTGCCATATACATAAAAAATTATGATTGCATAGCCAATAATAGCCATTGGAAGCCAACTCAATCTTCACCCAATCAAATAACTCGAAATAGGGACTGATAATCATGGACAATCACTAGAAGTCATTTGAACCCCAAATCTGCCATATAATTATAAATATAACTATTGGCTAATGTATAGCCAATAGTAGCCCTAGGAAGCCAACTGAGTCTGGACACAACAAATAAGTCGAAATAGTGACTGATAGTGATTGGGAGTCACGGAAGTCATTTGGACGCCAAATCTGCCATATAATTTATAAACATGATCACATAGCCAATAATAGCCATATGAAGCCAACTCAGTCTGCACACAATCAAATAACTCGAAATAGTGACCAATAGTCATTCAAAGTAACAAGAAGTTATTTGAACAAAATACCTGCCATTTCAAATTTTGTTTAAAAAGCCTAAATTAGCCATTGAAAGCCAACTCAGTCCGCGCGCAATCAAATAACTTAAAATAGTTTTAAATAGTCATTGATAGTCATTATAAGTCATTTGAAACCGAAATCTGCCATAGAATTAGGAAATAAAATCAAATATCAAATAATAGCTATTCAAATCCAATCTGAGGCATAACCTTACATATATTACGAAATGGTCACTAATAGTCATTAAAAACTATCACAAATAAAACTACCTAATAAACAGCTGATTGGTCTATATGCCCCTAAATAGCTTAGGATATTGGCCCAGAGCCATTAATAGCTCTTGGAAGGCAATCTAGTTTATACTCGTCCAAAAAACTCAGAAGTACAATCAAATAGTCATTGCAGTCATTAGAAGCTAACCAGGCCCCCAAAACGACAGGTAATACTGAACCGGACACTATTTCTACTTCCTTATATATACTGGCTCTTCGTTAAACAGCCAGTGTAGCATTTACTGGCTGTAATCACTGCGTCGTGTAGAATTTGGAAGTTAATCTCATATAATTTAAAATAATGACCCATGGAGCAATTACATATTTGAATTGCTGTGCTTTATTTCTAACTGCAAAGAGCCAGTCACTACAGCTAGTAACAGCCATAGCCTTTCGAGTGGTCCATAAACAGTCAACTTACTAGAAAGTGACTAATTGCCAGTAGGGTCATTCCACGCCAAACGATCCAGCCCCTAAATCGACCATCACGGATTTGGTTTTAAAAAATCATTGGCACTTAAATCGACGTAAAAGTGGCGTTCCTAATATATTTTTGCAGTGAAAATGTTTTTGCTCCTTTGGCGACCCCTTGATTACCACGAACAACTGGCTTCAAGGGCTATATACGGCATTTTTCTTCCTGGCAGTTTTTAAAGTAGGCTGTAAAGTAACACTGTTTTTATTAACTAAATAGAGCCCTCTAAATGCGCAAATAGCTACTTGCATGCAATTTCAACCTTTTCTAGTAATTCTGTGGCACTAAAAATAGCCTAAAATGCCAATATTCACCTTTTTTTCCTCGGAAAACGGCAAATTATGAAGCATAAAGTTTATTTGTATTAATAGCACTTGAATGGAAGTTCATTATAAAAATATTTTTCATATAATATTTGTTGCGGTGTTTCTTGGAAAAAATCGCAAATCTTGAAAATAGCGCAGAAAGAGCAACTTTCACTTAAGAATAACGGTGTGAGGTGGTCGGTCTAAAAATATATTGTCAACGGCAATACGTCATTTAGAACCCAGACATCAAATAGGCAATGTTAGAAAAAAGTGTTATTTCTTAAACGCGAAAAAATAATTTTTCAATTTTGGTCACCGTACCCTCGCGTACTCGTCTGGAGACGTCGAACAGCGGCGTACTGCAGCCGCGACGCCGCGGGGCAACAGAGCAGACGGCTTCGCTACGCGAGCGCGCAAAGCAGACGGGTTCGCTACGCAAGCACGCAAAGCAGACAGGTTCGCTAAATAGGCGTGCAAAGCAGACGGCAGATTCCAAAAAGTGGTTGTGACATCGTCTGCTGATCGCAGAGCGGCGTGAATTCACATGTAATGGGTGGAAAGTGAACAAACTTATTCCCATGGAACCGAATAACGCAGGTAATCCGGCTTCCACGGATCATGCCAGGGAATCTCAAGGTAGGTTTTAGGCAATATGTTTTACTAGTTATTGCTTTTAAACGTTCTAAAGGCGAGGTTTTAGCCTCGTACTTGTTGCAGTAATTTTAGAAACGCAGGTGAAATTCGGTTCTTTGAGTGCATGCACTGAGCAAACATTGCATCTCTTTTCAGAAGATCATCTTGCGCCGTGTTCATTGGGGCCAAAAGGGTGCCATAAAACGACGCAAGTCAACAGGAAGTTTCTCGTTAATATTTCAACTGTGACAGAAAGAGAACAACGCCTTCTGGCTCTGCGTGCAAACAAAGACGAAGACGCGCTCAACACAATATGCGCTCATCATTATCATACTTACGTAAAGAAGTATACCACACTTCTGGCTTCCAAGTTCTGTATGGACCCGTTCCTTGAACATCACAGGAGCCGGCGTGGGACATCAGTCATATCACTAGAGCTCGCGATAGCTCTGCCGTCATTGAAGCTTGTTCCTGGAGAAAGGTTGTGCCCCGGGTGCAAAGGTCGCTGCTTCCAAATGGACGCGAGGTTCAAGCAGACTACTGACACGCTTACTGAAAAGATGACTTCCTCTGAAATTAGCGACCAGGAAGAAGCATTCCCCTCATCGTTGAATCTCAAATTTTCAGCAGTTGGGGAAATTCCTCTGTCCATGGGGCAGAAGTGCGGACAAACAAATACGGATATGCAAACGACGCTGGACAGTCGAAGCCGGCATGTCAGTAATTTGACCAACACTGCGGACGTCAATGCCTCGTCGATACCTAGACCAACACCTAGTTATGAGTTCCTGACAGACGACTACAGACGGCTCATGGAAGACGTCAAGAAGCGCTTCGGCGAAGAAAAAGACCGATCAAAAAAGATTTCGCTTTTGACCCTGGCCCCGAGCTCGTGGTCGCGAAAACGGATCGCGCAGTATTTTGGTGCCTCTGAAAGACAGGTTCGCCTTGCCATGTCAATGAAAAAAGAGAAGGGCATCTTGAGTTGCCCAACGCAAAGGTTGAACAGACCACTAAACGAATCGACTAAAAGCTCTGTCAGAAACTTTTATGAAGACGAGCTTGTTTCCATCTGCCTTCCAGGAAAAAAAGACGTCGTTCGTGGGAGCCAGAAACGATTGCTTTTAATGAACCTGAAGGAAGCATATGAAGAATGGAAGAGGAGCAACAACGGAGTAAAATGCGGATTCTCAAAGTTCGCTGCTTTACGGCCCAAGCACTGTCTGCTTGCTGGAGCTTCAGGAACGCACTCAGTTTGCGTTTGCCTTTATCACCAGAACCTGAAGTTACTTCTTCACGCATAAGGTCTGGAACACACAGTTGATTCCTTGGTTGGAATGACAGTGTGTGACTTAAACAATGAAGACTGCATGCTTGGCAGGTGTCAGCAATGCCCAGGCATTACGCACGTCGCACCTTTGCTTATGAACTCCGCAGCCCTTGACCCCGACTTAGTGAGCAACGTTACCGTCTGTCAATGGGTCAGTGGAGCACGGTGCAAACTTGAGACAATGGTTCTTACGCCAGAAGAATTGTCCGAGCGGTTGCTAGAGATGCTGAAAGAACTAAAGACGCATCACTTCGTGAGCAAGGTTCAGGCGCGTCATCTACGCGACTTAAAAATGCGTCTTACGTCAACAGAGGCAATAGTGCTGCTAGATTTTGCTGAAAACTACAGCTTTCTTGTTCAGGACGCTCCACAATCATATCATTGGGACAATACCCAAGCTACAGTTCATCCCGTCGTCGTCTATTTTCGTCCACCAGATCGTCGTGACGAGCTCCACGTCATATCATACGCAATGATATCTGACTGTTTGGACCATACCACTGCAACGGTGTCGACGTTCCAGAAAATGTTCCTGGATGACTTGAAAGCCGAACTGCCTCACGTACAACACATTCATTACTTCTCGGACGGTGCGGCGTCTCAATACAAAAACAAAAAGAACTTTGTAAACCTCTGTCATCACGTGGAAGACTACAACCTCAGTGCAACATGGAACTTTTTTGCCACATCGCACGGAAAAAGTGCCTGCGATGGAGTGGGCGGAACTGTGAAGAGACTGGCTGCGAAGTCAAGCCTACAAAGACCATTCAGTGGACAAATTTTAACACCACTAAATCTCTTCAACTGGGCACGCGACAACCTGACACAAATTCGAGCGATCTGGGTGCCGGAAAGTGATGTTCAGGTGCGGCGAGAAATGTTACTATCCCGGTTCAATGTCGCTCTACCTATCCGCGGGACTAGAGGACTTCATTATTTCGAGCCAACCTCACTGACCGAAATGAATGTCGGCTTTACTTCTCTTTCAAGAACAGTAAGCGTCACGACGGCGTCAGGTCCTCAAATCGACTGTGTCTGAGATGATTAGATGGAGCAAGTATTCCGAAGACTCCCTACCCATCATCAGCTTGAGTGCCCGCCTTGGGGCTGACGAGCTGGGTTGGCTCGAACTTCAAAAAATAATTTTTCGCGTTTAAGAAATAACACTTTTTTCTAACACTGCCTATTTGATGTTTGGGTTCTAAATTACGTATTGCCTTCGTCAATATATTTTTAGACCGACCACCTCATACCGTTATTCTCAAGTGAATGTTGCTCTTTTTGCGCTACTTTCAAGATTGGCGATTTTTTCCTAGAAACACCGCAACAAATATTATACAAAAAATATTTTTATAATGAAGTTCAATCTAAGTGCTATCAATACAAGTGAAATTTATGCCTGATGATTTTGCCCTTTTACGAGGAAAAAAAGGTGAATATCGGCATTTTAGGCGATTTTTAGTGCCACAGAATTGCAAGAAAAGATTGAAATTACATGCAAGTAGCTATTTGGACATTTAAACGGACCTATTTAGTTACTAAAAACAGTGTTATTTTACAACTTAGTTACAAAGCTGCCAGGAAAAAAATGCCGTTGATAGCCTTTGAAACCAGTTGTTCGCGGTAATCAAAGGGTCGCCAAAAGAGCAAAAAAATCTTTACTACAAAAATATATTGGAAAGGGCACTTTTACGTCGCCCTAAGTGCCTACAATTTTTTTTAAACCAAATCCGTGATGGTCGATTTAGGGGCTGGATCGTTTGGCGTGGAATGACCCAGTAGGTCATTTGTACTAAGTGTAATACATAGGTCCATATAATCTAAATACTTACTGCTAATATGAAGCGCACCTCATTATTAGAAATACCGTGTATCAGCTCTTGCTCAATTGAAATCGGCACACCGATTTGCCATATATTCACAATGCCTGATAGTGTGAAGAGAGAATATAGTGTAGTGAATGACTGTTATCTTTTTAATTTCGAGCTCATAGTTTACCATCCCACACCGAGAGATGGCAGCACTTCTGTGTCTCCCGGGAATCCCATGTATTTTGGCTCGAGTTTCCAGTATTGGTAGTCAATGGTATTTGATGATACCTTCCTACTTCGGGAGGTGCTAGGCGCTAATCCATTTTTTACTCCAGCCCTTTGGAATGACGTCCTTAAAGGCTTAAACACGGCGTCGAAAAAAAAAAAAAACTTCTCGTTGCGAGGAGCGAACGGAATGACCTCCTCGTAACTTTGTACAAGAAAAATGACCGCCTCAACCCGAGAAAGTGAGTATATTTCTGTCATTTTTGTATTTTCTTCGCGATTTAATATTTTTAGTTTTATTTGTCCATAACTTTCTTAATACTCGACCCTGCAGTGGGCCTCGAGGGAAAGACACAGGATCGCTGGCAGACGACTTCGAATGTTGATGATAAGCGCGCGCGAGCGTGTTCTTATTTGTGTGTCAAATCGAGTTTGCTGTCGGCGACTTTTCAGCACATATTAGGACGTGGTTGGAGTAAACATCATATTTGGTTGATGTAAAACACCAAAGCTTGCCCACTGAGAAGAACGTATGACTTACAAGACAAGTTACCATGTACGACCGAGGAACTATTTTATTCCCCGAGGATATAAATCGGGTAAACTGAAAAAAAAAAAAAAAAATACGGTGGCAAACGAGCCCCTGACACCCAGATTCAACCGTTGGTTGTCAACGTCTCCGGGATGCGCAGCGCCGATCGGAGATGGTGCAGATCCTCCTTTGTGAGCCTGAACTGCCGTACGACGTCCTCCTCGTCCATCGACGCCAAGTTGAACGTCCCATGCCTTGCGGCCAACAAGTGCCTTCTCTTAGTGCGCAGACAGTCGTACAAAAGAACATTTTGTAAATTGTTTTCGCCGAATAGAGCCAACTCCAAGTCATCTTCAAAAAGATCGAGCGCCATTGTTGTCGAAAAGCTCGTCTGCTCCTTTAGCAGACGAGCATTTTAGAACTTCCCAGTGCCAGTGGCGACACGCCATGGAGCGCCAGGTTTTGTATTACGGAAGCGCATTCATTCGAGCAAAAAAACGAGACGAACTATAAGTAGGTATACATTGTTTTAGGTTCTTTATATTTTTAGGATGCGATTTTTATTTACTTCAGTTTCTGCAATTTGTACAAACACACGCAAATATCTACATTCTCAACGAGGCCGATGCAGGTTTTCGTTGCCAGGGGGCGCGACCTGTACCGATCGTCTGCTCTCGTCTGCAAATACGGTTCCCCCAAAGCCGTTTAGAGGCACACGATCGGTCGACTCGCCCGATCCAAGGTATCGATCGTTTTTGCTTATCGATCGTATTTTGTTCCGGTTCCCTAAAACTCTCTAATAACTAATAATAATATTTTTTAACTACCGGATAGCGCTCGCGAACACCCTGCATGTTATCGCCAAGTCGACTTGTTCTTGCAGGCCACAAAGTCCGACTAAAGTCACTGGATCCTGGGAAATTAGCTCTATTGTCGTCCCTTTCTGCTAGCAAGACACAGACAATAACATACATACAACCAAATCCTCGCAAGGAGATTGGTTAATCGGTGTCTGTTGCCATGACAATCGCCATTTTGGTCCTCTCAAGGCTTCAGAAGGGTCTTTCTTAACCAGCCGCGCCAAGATGGACCGTCATCGCATATACTGTAATTGTTTCTAGCCAATATACGAGTCTTTGGCATTCTGCATCCAATCAACTTATCAATCATGCTGACCACCACAAATTTTGTACAATTATATTGTTGTTACAGCTTACTTCAACCCAGGAAAATTATTTTTCAATGCCGCCAAGCACTGACGCCACCGGTGGTGGCGGTTCGAAGATATGCGCTTATTTCGCCGGTGTGTAAATAACAAATTCTGGGTGACCTGTCATGGGTCGGTTCACTAAGAATGGACAGATCAAGGAGAAACTGCTTATTCCATGAACCGAAATAGCGACCATATGGGGAGCTTGGCGCTACTTTCCTAGGATCCAGTGACTTGAGCTCCGGATCGGCAAAACTCGCTTGGTATAAATGACTCTGGTTCCATCTTTTCTCTAAAACTTGAAAAAAAAAAAAAAAAAGAAACCAACATCGCCTAGCGAAGGCATCATACAGTTGACGACAATATGAGCTAAGGCAGCCGAGTATGCTAGCCCGAGGGTAAAACGCCACCCTCAGAACGTTATGGTCATAGAACCTGCTATAACAATGCATCGACAAGGGATGTGGCAGTTTATCCCAATTACCCTTCTAACAGCTTAAACAGATGCTGAACCGAAATCTGGATTCCACCAAACACGGCGGTAGAAGCGTGCAACGGGATGCTACGAACACCAAAACATCACTGATACAACGATATCTCAAACGGATGACCGCATTTTTTTTAAAAAAAGGAGGCACATTTGACAGGTATGTTGACGTCGTTCCTCCGAGAAGAGTCGAGAAGGAGAGGAAACGGCCTCGCGTTTTTTCTGCCCCGCCGCCTTGAGGGGGCGAAGTGAAGAGAGGAGGAAACGAGCTAAGCTCACGTCACGCACCTCGTCGGCCTCGTTCAATCTCGACCTCTTTTTGCAAAAATACGGCCGTCCATTTGAGATATTACCTTGCGAGTGGTGTTGTAGGGATTGTAGCGTCCCGCCTACCGCTCCTGCATTGTTTTCTGAAATTTAAATTTCGGTTCACCATCCCTTAAACTCAACCACGCCCGTCTCCGCATCATGGCATTCAGTGGAGTCACTAGGGTCAGTGGCACCCCCTCACATTACCGCACCCCACTACAGAGAAATCGAAGGAGAGAAGAGTGGACGGAGGGGATGTCCCCTGGGTGCCTTCACCGAGAACGAAGCGCAGACGCTGAACAAGGGCGGTGTCATGTGGGGCGTCCTGTCCACGGAGCCGCTGCTCTTCAGCAGCGCGTTCCACTCTTAAAGCGAAGCTTAAGTGTCTTCCTGTATTTTTTTTTTTACTTTAGAGTTCGGCATGAGGTGACGTCATATCATGAGCGAGGAGCAGACGGCGCTCTTGTTCACTCTGATTGGAAGGAAAGAGTGGGTAGAGACCAAGGCAGCTACCCTTTGCGCCCAACCACTAACCCTTCCAATCAGCGCTCCGCGCTTTGACGTCACCCCAAGCTCCCTTATCTCCTACTCTCCTCCAGTTTCTCTCCGCGTTGACATTATGCACTCAAGAAGGCCACTTCGGAGTTCCCCCGGCGTACCACATGGCCACTCTGACCCCGAGGCTGATATCTTTGTGCCTACGCTGGGCGACGAACAGGAGGATCACCATATTGTAGACGCTGGTGCCCGCCCTGAGGACCACGAGCAGCGCCGGCAGCAGCACGCGTAGCGGTCCACGCTCCACGTAGCCGTCCTGCTCCAGCAGGCGGAGCGCCACTGGGAGCGCGACGCTACTGCGAAAGTCCGACTCCGCTCACACTCGACCCAATGACGTTACTGGCAGCATAGGAAACTCAGGCTTAGTATAATCAGGCTTTTAAGGCGACAGCTTTAAGGAGCTCGTGTCGCAGAAAAGCCGGCGTCGGCGGCATGGGACGGGAAAATCCTGATTAGTCAATAGGGCCATGATGTCACAGCTACGTACCATCCCGCGGGAATGTCAAACACCCACAACGCTCACGTGAGACGTGACGTCACGTGTGGAATGAAAGGGATTTAAAACAATACATGTAATGCGAAGAAAGGTCGCCGCATGTGTCAAATGATATCAATTTGTAAAAAAATTTAATTTGCCTTAAACAAAGAAGTTAAAGAATTTTAGACGGATGCGGTATTCGAACCAACGATCCTTTCGATGCGAGCCAGACACGCTACCGACTAGGCCACGCAGACTTTTTTTTTCTTTATTGCCAGAATTTCACAGGGAACAACCGAAAAGGACATACAAACGATAAAAAAAAAGAAAAAAAAAAGTTAAAAGCGTCAACCGATCGCCCGTCGGTGATACGCAGTTAAAAGGGCTTCAGATTTATAACTATTTTAACCACTGACACCCACTCCGGAACACTGGAGCGGAGCTTACAGACCTCAACGACATAGCGTAAGTAGTCGCCAAAATAGGCCTCACGTCGAGATCCGCGTGACGAACTGCCATGCGGCACTTCCATATGCTGTCTAAACCTAATAACATGACCAAATCGAAGGGTACACTGTTTTCGTTCTCTACTGCTAAAAACCTAATGCCCTGGGGGTGTAACGGAAAGTATTTCTTTAAGGTGCGCTGCAATACGTCCCAGAAAAAATGCCCATCCCAACAGTCTAAAAACATGTTCCACAGTCTCTGGTTTTTTGCACAAAAACAATGAACACCCCATGCCACAAACATCCCCTTTTTCGCCATCCACGTTTTCACTCGCAAAGTTCCAGTGTGGAGCTTAAAAAAAAAAAAGTCTTTATACACGCCGGCACAGACATTCGTCTAACGCGTTTGAGGACATCCTGTCCCGGGCCTTTACTGTACAATGATCGATACAACGGGACGGGTAGCGTAACATCAACAAGATCTTTGTACAACCTTTTTCTAGTTACTTCGCTCAGGTACTTAAGAGAAAAACGTACTATCAAAAACCTATAAGCTGCCACAACTTCACGCATGAAACCAAAAATGTCCCCTGGCTCTACCGTATCTGACGAGACAATAAACTCAGGAAGAGCCTTGCCCAACGGCACTTGACACATTGCAGAAAAGGGTCCCTAACCTCGCGTAGAAAAAGGAAGCTATGAACTAGCTGCTTTAAAAACAAATGCGACACTGCAAGTCCCCCATTCCCCACATTGCGAAAAAGGTTTGTCCGGCTCGTGCGCTCATAAGAAGACCCCCAAATGAAAACCACGAAAACCCGGTGCAACTTCTGAACATTCACCCTCGGACAGTGAAGGACTTGGAACACGTACCACAGCTTACTTACAAAGAACAGGTTGCAAACCGCGGCGCGCGCAAACACCGACATGTATTTTCCCCTCCACTTCTCAGATTTTTCCTGAAGTGCAATCATCTGGCTCTGCCAATATGGCTCGCTGTCCCGATAGTTCTTTAGCGGCACCCCAAAATATTTCACGGGAGAAGAGACCTATTTTACATTTTTGCACAGACTTGGTGTGGCATCCTAGTACCCGTGCCAAAATCCTAAACATTTATCCCAATTTACAGCACTTCCACTGCTGCGGCAAAATCGTTTAACAATGGCAGTGACTTCACTCACACCCTTCCGGTTACCACAAAACACAGCTATATCATCGGCGTAGGACAGGACACGCACTTCGACTGAGTGCAGCTCAAACCCACGAATACCATTATTCTTAATTATGCTTAAACAAAACTACTCTGTATACATACTAAAAAGCAACGGCGAGAGAGGGCAGCCTTGCCTCACTGACCTGCATACGCGGATACGTTGCCCAACTGACTTATTGACTATGATACCTGTGGCACATCCATCGTAATCCAAACGCACACCTTCTAAAGGACAGAGCCTACGTTAACATGTTCTAATAAAATCATCATGACTTCGTGCGACACGTGGTCGAATGCTTTCTCAATATCTATCTGAAGCATGGCGATGGTAGTGTTCATTATATCACAGCATTCGAGCGCACTACGGGCAGAGTGAATATTTGTCGCGATAGACCTTCCTTTGATCCCACAAGTCTGATGGGGCCCAACAATATCTTTAATCACGAATTGAAGTTTCGTGCTAAAATCTTCATTATTATCTTGTAGTCAACATTTGTTAAACTGATCGGCCTATAAGCCGTGACATTACGAAGTTTGACGCTATCTTGAGTTTTAGGAGTATACAGTATCAGACAACAAAAAAGACGGGGGCAGCTTTTTCACCTTGTACGCCTTTGTGAAAACATTGCATAACAAAGGCGCAACCTCGTGCTTAAACGCTTTGTAGAAAGCTGCGCTGAGGCCGTCCGGTCCGGGCGACTTTCCAGGGTTCAGGTCATCGATTGCTCTCTCTATTTCCTTTATGGTAATCGGTTGCTCCAAAAAGTCTTTAGTCTCCTCACTTAAAGGGGCCCTGCAATGACTATTTTACTGGTTTTTAATTTGCACCGAACCTAAGCGCACTGAACGTAGTAACTTAATGAAACTTTTCTTTTCGCAAAATTCGCTTTATTTTAAAAGTTATAGGCAAATTAGAATTACAAAAACAAGCAAAAAATAACCTCCTTCATGACGTCGTAGGTCCTGGCTTGAGTGGCCGTGAACTAGAGGAGGGATAGTGAGCTAATCGAGTGCTCACGGCTGCCGCACTCCGTGTCGACGGCTCGAGAGGGCGCCACTAAAGCGTGTGTTGGATAGGCTGTATGAAGCGGGCGGCCAGGGCGGCTCGCATTGCATTTGCTGCGCGATTAAAGACTATTTCGGCATAACACTTCATTGGCCACACACGACAGGAAACACGGGGTAAAGATCACTACAGAACGGGAGCCACTTCGCGCTACCATACCGCCAAATGGACAAATCGCCAGCAGGGCCCGCGCCGAAGGCCTTCGGAACGCTCGGAACCGCTCGGATAATCGAGCCGGTATACGACCGCAGCGCCGCCGCGTACATCCGGGACCTTTCCGTTTCGGCGCCTGATCCCACTACTCCTTTCTAGTATGCGCCGTTTTTTCCGCCGCTTGGTGGCAGGTATGTCGACGGGTCATTTCTTGTTTCCGTACTTTATAAACTGCATTTGTTTCTTTTCTGATCTAAAATACTGAACAAAAACTACTCTCATACATAATTGAAACGGTTCGCGACACTTATATTTTGTATCTCGACTAAAAAAAAAGCTTTTAGCGGCTCTGACCAGTAGTAAGCCCAGGACCAAAAACGTCACATTTTGCGCGCTTTCAGTACCGCGGGTCGCCCTCGTCGGTGGAGGAGGTTTCCGCGTCGTTAAAATATGACGCACTGATATTTTGTTACCCTCTCCGTGCCCGCTGGCTTGCCCGAACCCCAAGAGACGTGGAAACCGCAAAAAAGGTAGACGCTTAAATATGATTGCAGGGCCCCTTTAACCTCGGCTATTCTCCTCACTTAACCTCGGCAGAAGTGGTAGAAACTCGGCACGAAAAGTCTTTACGTCTACGAGGTTGTAGGAAAACAGTTCAGAATAATACGAGTAAAAAGCACTTTCAATACTTCTACGGTCGCTCAGGATGTTTCCATCAACCTCAATCTCTGTTATCGTGTTCTTGTGGGCGTAGCTCTTTTCGATACATAACGCTCGCTTCGTCGGAAGCTCGTCCCTTGCAAGCTTATCTGCTCGCGCCCTGATAAGCGCTCCGTGATAGCGCTCTTGGTCGCGGGCCTCAAGCTTTATCTTCAAATCGCGAATGTCAAGTTTGAATTCCCCTAGAGCCTTGCTTTCTTCTGTAATGAGTGTTTGCAGTATACTCAGCATTATTGTTTTCTGCTCTTTTTGGGAACGTTTTAACGCACCAGCCCATTCTATAGCAGCCGTTTTAATACCCCATTCACAGGGCCAGCATAAAGGTAAATTTAACATAGGCCCTTTTGCAATCGGCGAATCAGCCTGTGCTCTTGGGTCGCGACAGGTCGCGAGCACACGCCACGCGCAGAAGATCGTGAATTGATTATTGGCCTTTAGAGAATAAAGGTCCATTAGCTAAAGGTACCTTTACGGTCGTGTGAATGGGGTATAAGACTCTGTTTACATCTTTCCCATTGTTCGCCATAATTACTTGTAACTTCGTTTAAGTTATTTAGACGGTCTTTAACCAATTTTGGAAACTCAGCGTCATCTGGGAGTCTACTATTCAGTTTCCATAACTTCCCGGAGAACTTCGTTCGTTTCTTTATACCACCTATAATGAAAGAAGCCATACAGTGACCACTAAACGAGACAGGCACAACCGTGTAGCTACTACATATAGCGATTAGATCTAAAGAAACATAAGCTCTATCTAGCCGTGCATGGCTGCTCCCTTGAAAATGAGTGTACTGAGTAGTTCTGGCATGACACACACATTCCGCTATGTCCTCAAGCCTGCCTCACTAACAAAATCATTTAAGGCAATAGTGCTAGCATTTCTGTATGAGGTCGTACCAGTCTTATCTGCTGCCGCACAAACACAGTTAAAGTCGACAATCAGCACGACGCAACGCTCACACAAGCAATGGCCTCTAACATTTTCAAAGAATACCCTCCGATTCTCTACCTTATTAGGCGCGTACATGCAAATCACTCGCCACTCTAATGAAGAAAGCGTTAATTCGCAAAGTACGAGTCTGCCTTCTAAGCATGGAACTACTGACTGCTCAACGATTCCAATCAAATTTTTGAAAAAGAAAACCGCATCCTCCAGAGTTTCCAGTAGCATATGACTAACGCATACATTGTACCGGGCTGTGAAAGGTCGCAACATGCCCTCAGTACGGTCCTCGCTCTCCACCTTAGTTTCTTGTATCGCAACTACGTCCAGCCCCTCTTCCGTAAACAGACGGCTAAGCTGGTACTGTTTGAGCCTGTCGCCAAGTCCTCGTACATTCAGAGTACCAATACGCAGTGCGTGTTCAAATTTTATCAGTCTAGAGCGTGACCGCACAAAGGGCACACTGCGGGAGGTAACAGGTCTACTGAGTGGGTCGGTCCTCACTGAATAACGATGAGGACCGCCTCGCTGACCGGCGACGACTCTTCTTCGACAGGGCGACCTTCCAGACGTCCTCACTGCGCTGCGACACTTGCTCCCCTGCACAAGTCACAGTCACCTCATCGCGTCAGCGCTTAGCCGTCGCCAAGTCCATGTCCACGTCGCCGTCTTGGTTCGCCTCTTCGGAAGTCTTATTCGCCTCGCACGCGGCCTCTTCCACCCTTATGTGCCATGTTCAATTGGCGTGGTGTACAAAATCCCACTAACGTGTGGTAAAAGCTATGTGGGTCAAACTGGACGGTGCTTAAACGATCGCCTTCTCGAGCATGATCGTTCACTAAAATCTACGGTGGGCGGTCACCTTCCCGTTCATTGCAATTCCTGCTCGTGCACTCCAATTATTAAAGGCACAGCAATAATTGGACATTATCGAGACAAGACGACTCGCGAAATCTTGGAAGCACATAGCATCAACAGCCTGGGGGACTGCTGTGTTAGCCACCCATCAGTGACACTACTTCAAACCGAGACCTTGCTTTTAGATCGGACTATGGGGCAAAGAAATTGTAGTTAAATGGTGTTGTGTCGCGTGTGATACGCACTGCGTGCCCCACGTGTCTTTCAGAACGTCCTCATCTTCTTCTTCCTTTTATGTATAAATTCAGTTGCGAGTCAGCGCTTGTGTGTCCTGCATGTTCCTTTTCTCTGTCCTTGTTTTTTTGTGCGCTGTTCTGTTCATCATCTCTTCCATTCCTTCTTGAGTCTGCGGCCTGGACTGCTTCTGCCTCTCCCCTTCCTTAGTGGGCGGTGAAGTAAGTGGACCCTGAACGTCGCGGTCAAGTGTTTCACTGCCAGGAGCTCCGTTTAAGGGGTATTCACACGAGGGAGAAATCCCGGGGATTTCTCCCCGACACGCGCATCCCACGACGAAAACGTCAGTCTTTGCGATCTGCAAAAGCCTCGCGTTTTCATCTCGTGAGGCGCGCGTGCCGGGGAGAAATCCCCGAGATTTCTCCCTCGTGTGAATACCCCTTTACGTTGCTCGCAGCCTGCTCTGCCTTGAACTCATCCATGACCTGTTCGCAGATATCGTCGCCAGTCTTGGGTGCGGCGACTCAGGCATAAGTCCGGGCACAGCCTTCTCTTTGGCGTCTAAACGTGCGACACCCGGAGCACCAAGGCGCCCTGCAGTCGCGCCGGATGTGCCCCGTGCGTTTGCGACGGAGGTACACCGGCGAGCGCCCGCGGACCACCACAAGGAACGTCCCTCCGTAAAAACGTAGTTAATGCGACAGGTGTTCTGGTGTCATATCCTGTGTAAGGGTCAGGGCAACTGTCAGCGTCGTAGAATCGACGCCTACAAGACCATCCACTCTCCATTTTTCCCGGAAGACGTCTTTCACCTGGCCGTAAAGGTCAAAAGCTCGGCGAACGGCTTCGACGGGCATGTCAAAGGTGACCCAATGGAGCTTCACCCTGATTTATCCCCGGTACGGGTCGATCACCAAGCAGCGATGCCCCTTCACCTAGTTGCCCCTCGGACAGCAGCTTGCCCTTGGCTTCCGGCGCCTTCAGCTTTAGCAGCCAGACATGACCCATCTGTTACGCGCCCAGACCGGCCACCTCTGACACCACCCCCACCTGCTTCAACGAGGGCACGAAGTCTTCAGCTCGACAGGGTCGTCCACCGGTGTCACAGTGGAACACTACACTGCACTTCAGCGATTCCTCGGTAGGCAACGGAGGCAACACCACAGCGTCATCCTGGGCAAAGCTACCCTTATCAGAGGCATTGTGGTAGAGGCCGCTCGTCATCGCCGCTCCTGAGGCGCGATCCATATCACACGTCCGTACTGCACGACAGCCGGCAGTGAAATGCCGACTAGGCCACGCAGACACTTTTTTTTCCTCGCTTGCACGGCTTGGGATCGAGCGGGGATTTACAGGTTCAGCTATCGCATTTCACTCTTAAAGGAATTGTCCGGTGAAAACCGGAAGTTCTTAAGATTTCGTGATGGTTACCTGGTGGGAGCCTAATGATTAACATAGGCCATTTTTATTCCATTAAACGACACCCAAATTTAGTGTAATCAACGACGGATAATTGAACGAAACTCCATGCCGAATTTCGCAAGTATCAACGGCTGCACTCCCATGCCTGACGTGACGTCACACCAGTCTTGCAATTGTCATATCCTATGCCTCATTCCTCCGTGGGAACACAGTGCTCCCGACGCGCCGCAGCATTCCATATTACTCGCCACTGTAAATGTCGCGGAGAAATGTGGAGCGTGACAACCGCACAACGAAAATACCCTTTCATTCTAAAAAAAAAAAAAAAAAAAAAAATAGCGCAGCAGCGAGGGTGGATTACGTCGTACCGCTCACGCGGAGGACAAAATTCGAAGTGCACTTCAGTTCGGCGCGTTCTTTGCCTGATGTTACCTCAGAAACTCCGCTCCCCTGAAGGTGGAAGAGGAAAACGCCGTTTATGCACGCTTGGGTTAAAATACAATTACTCCTCCTGGGAAGCACACAAAATTCAGATTTGTCGTGGAAGATGCTCCTACAGCCATTGACAATGAGGTCTAAATGTTTTCATGAATACGAAATTTGACCGGATAATCCCTTTAAAGGGGCGATGCAACGATTTTTGTATTTTGCGCAAATACCGCTTAGATCGCATCCCTGACGTTAATGACCTGTGAAATACCCGTTCGTTTTTCACCACACGCAATTAAAGTCGCAGAAACAAAATAAAGAAAAACGAGCAGAGTTCACCCCCTCGACTCGCAGCCAGAACAAGCGGCAAAGTGATCTGGAGCCGATTATATGCCGCCAATGTTGATCATAGCCATGCGCTGGGGTTGGCAAGGCACAGGACACGCGATGAGTTCCAGACATTGTTATGGTTCGGCTGTTGTCGTCATTGCAGCGATTGGACACAGGACACTACCCGAATGCTTCTCGAGCTAACGATTATCACGAGCCCAAATCTAGTGCCCACGCAATGCTCGGGTCCAATGTATGAGCCGCATTCAAATATCGTCACTGGGCAGTACTGCGACCGCCCAGCCACGTCATCAGGTTTCGGTCTCTTCAGACAGCTACACTTTGATTAATTGTAACTTGGCAAGGAATGAGCCATCTTTTTCAAGCCAATCAAAGCTACACGAGCCGAGGCACGTGACAGCCCTTACCGAATGTACGAGGACGAGAGCGTAACGCAAGCAGTTAAAAAAGAGGGGAAGGAGGAACTTCCCCAGACGTCGCCTTTGTCTCCCTTGGAGACATGCCTGTCACTTTAAATTAGAACAGAAGCAATTTTCCTCTCTCTCCCGCCCGTGGCTTGGAGAGCACTGCGCACACCTAGGCCGTGTTCCAAAATTTACTCGATCTTACTCCAGGGTAAAGGGTTTTGTACCTTGGCGTTCTAAAACCTACCCGCGACCGGCTTTTTTCAGTCCTTGTCACGTGATATGACCCAGCGGAGTAGCTCGGGTTCATTTGGGTAAGATTCGGAACACAGCCCTAGTGAGATAACATATATTCACGTGTCTCCCTCCGACGCGCCGATTGGCTCACTGGGACCGTGTCTTAAGAGTTTGCCAAGTACAGCTGTTTACAAACAAGTTAGTGTTCTTCCCACTTCAGTTGTGAGTCCTGCGCGTGCGTAGAAACTAGATTCCCGCGAAGCGAAGGCTCCGCGAATGCGCCATGTCGACAGCAACGCTCCCGCAGCGGCATCTCGTCAGAGCCGCGCAACGACCCCTTTGACTCGCGCAATAGACGCTATGCGTCAAAAAGAAGAGAAAAACGGCTGCACTTACCTAGACGATGTCACGTAAGCAATGCTCAGTGGACACGCCAGTGTGGCGAAGAAGCGCACAGCGTCTCTCCTGGACGAGCTCATGTACACGAGCCCGACACAGAAGAAATCGTGCAGCGCCAGGCCCAGGAACGCCGTGCTGAAGAGAAGCGGCTCCGTGGACAGGACGCCCCACACGACGCCGCCCTTGTTCAGCGTCTGCGCTACGGCCTCGGTGAAGGCACCCAGGGGACATCCCCTGCGTCCAATACGCATGCTCGTTCGGTTGAAATAAAAAAAAAAAAAAATACAGAAAGACGTTTACAATTTTTTGCAATGCCGAGAGCGCAGCTCTTGAGGAGGAAGAGGGGAGGCTACGGAAGGGAGGGTATGCCCTTCCTGCCCTCCCCTTCTTTTCTCCTGCTCCCCTCCCACTTAGCGGGAAATTTTCGCGTAATTTAACGAAACTTTTTCGCTAAATTTAGCGAAGAAATGTCCCCGCTTCATTTAGCAGGGGAATTTAGGGGTAAAGTTTTCCCGCTAAATTTAGCGGGAAAATTTCCCCGCGCAAAATTTAGCTGGGAAACGTCCCATAATGCAACGCGCGGTTACGCCGACGCCGCTTCTAAAATGTCAGCACTTGCGCAACCCGTAAAGTGAAACACAGCGACAGCTGAGGAGTGAGCCGCTAAGGTGGCCTTTCGAAGCAGATGGACTGAATGAACGGTAAAGGTGCGAGCGCGTACCATGGAGTTCGCATTGGCCCCCCCCCCCCCCCCCCCCCCCCCATTTCGTATTAAACCGAGTAACACACCGGACAGAAATTCCATTGCGTTTTGGAACCATTGATGGTGTATTAAGTAGAGAGGATTTGAGCTTTCTGCGTATAGGGGAGCGTGTTTTCGAGCGTCACTCCGGTACAAATAGTCACACGTGCTAAACGAAAAGCGCCGAAAAAACCGGGACAAGGAAGCAGACAAAGTGTGCACTCTCAAATGAAGGTTTATTGATACAAACACACGCTTCTTTCTGTCTATTCGTTAAGAAAATAAAACTCTGTGTCTGTCAGGTGCCTTGACGGGGCATTAACGCACTTGCTTTCCCTTGCTTTTTGATTCCGAATGCATCGTAAAATTCCAAGGCAGATTTATCTGCGTATCTCCCGAGAAATGTTGTTTGTGCTAATACTGGGGCACATGGTCACCTATCTTAGTGCACTGTCAGATTGCCCTGCGGGGACTGTTTTACTGACTATGCATGTTATCTTTCTACCATGCATGACCAAGCATGTTATCCTGCTCGCTTGTTACCTTGTTATCAGCGGCCCGTGGAGTGTTTGGCGGAGTGACGAAAATGGGCCCGCGTCGATATGGAGCGCGGTCGACGGCGCGAAACCGGGAAGTGGCCCACTAACAACTATCGCTGTAATATCGTTGTAAAAAAAGAAAAAAAAAGAAATCGCCATACTTCGTTATCTTCTTTATGTCCTCGATTTTCCTCAAAATTGAGCAGACACACAAGCTAACATCGCTGAATTAGGAACCCAAATATAAGGTCAAAACATTTTTTGCAAAGGTATTGAATTTACAATTTTTATCGTTCTTTTTTTAAACTGGAAGTGTCTACTAGCAAAAATGAAAAAAAAAATGACGGGGGTATAACTTTGGTGCAAATTTTGATTGAATTTCTTCAGCAGGTGGACACAAACAATAAAATACTATAACATGAGAAGCAGAAACTACACAACCAGCAGCAATAAAAAGGGCCGAGACAGGGCTGCCTACTGTTACGCCTGCTCTCCATAATATACCTAAGTGGAATGCAAAATAAATCAGGGCAGAACAATTTTGGGTTTGATGTGAGTTATATGGAAGAATAAAGAAATATATTACAAATAATCCCATGATTAATGTATGCAAACGATATAGTACTCATGGTAGATAACCGCGATACGTTAAAGTAGTGGTTCTCAGATGGGGGTCCACGAAGCCCAGCCTCATCAGTCAAGCCTAGCAATAAAAGTTGTCTTGGCTCAGATTGAGAAGAAACGTTACAATTTTCGAGTGAGTTTTCTGGGGTATATGTCACTAAGAGAAGTCTACCCCTCACTAGCCCTTAGTTATATCCATTTATTAAATCATTTTTGTAATTAAACCATAACTTTTCTTTCCCCTCACCACGAGCAGGGTCCTCCATCCTGCAAATCATCAATGCTTGTGAACCACTGCGTTACAGGAACTAAATGTGAAGAGGAAGGGGACAGCTTGGACCTGCGTTAGTAGTGACAAATATTAAGTACTAGTGTTCAATGATAAAAAGAGGGAATCCCTGAAGATAAAAGAAAGTGAAATAGACCATGTAGAAAAATGCAAATATCTGGGAGTATGAATCAATCAAGGAAGGAAATATCTAGAGGAACATGAACAAAAATATAATTAGAAAAGGGAAAAGAAAATTATCTATCATGAAACTTAAGGCAATATGGAAATATAATAGAGATGAAGTGGTCAGGGGTATATGGAAAGGAGCAATGGTGTCAGGACTGTCTTTTGGCAATGGGATACTGTGCATAACATCAGAGGTTCAATCAGTTTTGAAAATTAGACAAAGGAGCGTGGGCAGGTTAACAGTGGGAGCGCATGGGAACACACCAAATGAGGGAGTACCAGGGGATATGAGCTCGGCGTCCTTTGAGAGCACAGAGGCAATCAATAAATTTAAATTTGAAGAAAGGTTAAATAAAATTAATGATACCCGGTGGGCATGAACAATATTCAAGTATCTATGCATAAAAATTAAACACAAAATGGACACACCAAACCCGCAAGCTGACAAATAAATACCGGCATGCTAGTGATGGGACTGAGCGGATTTCAGTGAAAAAGGGAGTGAACAAGGCAGAAAGAAAATGTGGGAGAAAATATTGCAAGAAAAATCAGCTTTGACAATGTAGAGGTAAAAAAAAAGGACATCAAAGAGGAAAAGATGTTTAATAATTCACGTGGAACTTCTTTGCTGTTCGAGGCGAGAACGGGAGTGTTAAGAACACAGACAGATAGAGCAAAATTTCAAGAGATATACATATTATGGGCCGTGTGCCATATTGAGAGTAATTCACTAGAAAATTTGGTTTTAAAGTGCAAGGGGTTTCGCCCTTGCACTTTAAGAACGGATGAGAAAATAATTACAGTCAAAAGGAGGAGGTTAGAAGATCGGTAGAAATTTTCTAGGGAATATTGAATGAATTAAAACTAACTAGCGCAGTCAGGGACAGGTGGGACAGAAGAAAATGGGGACTGCCTCCCGCGTGACTTTGGCTCAAAGTCACCACCCTTTTTCTCGGTCGGCCCGGTGTTGGGGTAGCGCCGAGTAGGCTTGACTAGAGGAGGAAAAGTGGTGACTCTCTCGCCACGGGAAGAAGGCGAGGGAAGGGGGATGTTTTTAGTTTTTTTCCCCCAATCCCCTAAAGGTCATACTGGCGATATCTCGCACTGCCTTGACTTAGAATTGACTTAGAAGGGCGAGGGGAGGAATAATACTTTGGGTTTTTAAGCTAGGTGGCGTAAGTTAGCGCCCGGCATAAATTAAGTGCACATCCATTAGCATCCATCCATTCATTCAGCATCAGGCAGAGGTAGGCAGGGGTTCACTCTTTGGGGCAGTAGAATGAATCTGTTCCCAATTGATTACAAGAAGTTTGATGGTGTCAAATGAATGCTTTAAAAATTCGCTTAAGCATCCACGTGGCTGCACGAAACAAATGCGTGGCATGCTCTGTTTTCTAAATCCTCTGCTCGACATGCAAACCTGCCTGCCAGTGACGTCATGACACTGTAAAGCGCAGGGAATTTTGGTCTCGGCATCACCTAATTTAAAAACAAAAAGTTAATTGGGGTGATTGAAAAAAAACGAGTATTTTCATTTGAGAGAGAAATCCCGGGTATTTATCCCCGGCGCACGCATCACGAGACGTAAACGGCAGACTTTTGCGATGCGTGTTGGTAACGTCAGTTGCCCTGCGGATGAGGGCAGGGATGCTCGGGTAGTACAAACAATCCCGGTTTGGCGGCGGATAAGTTTGTTTCTAATGATAGGTCGACGTTATAGGGACGGTGCAACGATATTCAGTTTGAATTTTTTCACAATTGACATGAGCTTATTAGCACTAGTGGCACCCAAGTATACTCGCACGCGACGCCACAGACCAAGAAACGATTTTGTCGTAGTGTAATAGACAGATCTCACTAAGCGTTCGGCGCATGTGTGACACCACCATAACTTTAGTTCACAGCCCGTTCATGCTAGGGCTCATGCCGTCTCGTGCTCCACACGCGCAGAGCTCCAGCGAGGTTTTCGCACGTGCAGAAAGACTAAAGTTCCCTCAATGCATTGAGGCTGCGGTGGCGTAGTCAAACTGGCTGGTGAGATCGGTCTATTTCAAGAATAAAAGCGAGCGTTTTCTTTCAGCTTCTCCTTCTCAAAAACTTGATGACGTAGTTTGGAGTTTGCAGCATCGTTATTAGATTAGCTCAGTTACGAAACTGCTCATAGACGCTACTTGCACGAGCAGTAGCGTCTCTGCCCCCCGCCCCGACTCGCCTCCCGTCGTTCGACGCGCCGGACAGCAGATATGGTAACTGCAGCGTATTCTATGAAATCCGTACGTTTCAAAGCGCATAGTCTAGGTAGCGTTCCACCGTACTCTATGGAGCACACGGTTTTTAAACGGAAATCTAGATGGCGCTTTAAACAACGGGAGGCGGACAGAAGTGAATGAGGGGGGGGGGGGGGGCGGTAATCCCCTCCGCAGGAGTTCCACAACTAAGGTAATCTAGTAACGTTGGTATGCAGTGTCCTCCAGTGGCGATATAAAGTCTCCCAGTGACGACATTTGAATCCGGCTCATAGATTGGACTCAAGCATTGCGTGAGCACTAGATTTGGTCTCGTAGCTTGACAAACATTCGTGTAATGGCTCGTGTCCAATCGCCGCAACGACAATAACGGCCGAAGCCTAACAATGTCTAAAAGTCAGAGCGTGTCCTGCGTTTTGCCAACCCCAGAACGTGGCTTGATAAATATTGGCAGCATGTAATCGCCTTCAGATCACGCGGCAGCTTGTTCTGGGTACGAACTGACGAAATAAACGCTGCTCGTTTTTTTTTTGTGTGGGGTGGAAAAGTAATCCGTGTTTCATAGGTTATAAACGTCGGAAATTCAACTAAGCAGTATTCGCACAAACTACAAAATTTTTTGCATCGCCGCTTTAATCGCTTTGGTGGCAATGTAGAGACAGCTAAATTAATCTGCCGGGGTGTAGAAAGTGGAAAGCACAAAGCTGGACAGCAAACGCTGACATCCCCTGGTATCTCGTTGGTGTGAACGACGAGGTGCCGGGGGCTGTCAGCGACTAACCGCTATAATGGCTCTTGTGATTTTATTCCCTAGGGCTGGGGCGCGCAGTAAGTGACCAAAGTGTTTGCAGGCTTACCAGAAAAGAAGTTCGCTAAGCAGAAGCATCAGGCCATCGCTCGTTACGGAGAGAAATTCGCGCAAAGTTATGACGTCATCTTGACGCCGGGACAGGGCACAGCCGAGAAGCACGGCAAAGGCGGCCAGTCCCAGTTGGTTTCCGCCAAACGTGAGACTCGTGGACCCCAAGAACATGTCCACCGGAGATGCGGTCGTGTCTGCAACAGCCCGCGAGTATACCCGGTGCCAACGTAAGCCGTGACCACGGTGCAAGATACACCGGGTGCTTCAACAAAGACTTAAAGTAATATGGTGGCTGAGAAAGACAAACACTTTTCGGGAACAAACTGCTAGCCACGGCGGGCGTCAGAGCTTTATGTAAGGAGACCAAAGAAGACGAGGGCTGGAGTACGAGAAGAAGAGAAACAAGAGGATATATAAATATAAAACAAAAAGGTGGCGACCGCTCTTTTATAATGTGGCTCCTGAGATTTTATGTCCTGGAACACTACAAAATCGCGCAGTCGACAGGATTGTACTAAGTTGAAGTGGCCTCAAGATGTGTGTGACATTCGAAGTTAAAAGCGACGACAGGGGAAGTATACGCTCATGAATGTCAGCCGCAAGATGAAGAGCCTGTCACGTTACCGCTAATGGTAAGCACCAGCGCTTTCATTCAATATCTACTTGACAAGTCAGGCCGAAGTCTGGAAGATGTTTTAGAAAACGGCAAGGTCAAGATAAACATGAAAACAAACAATAGTTCATATTGAAACCTACTCGGCCAACGCCAACAAACCTGCAGTCTGAAGATGCAGGCATTCTGTTGCAAGGATGCTTGGATTGCAACAACACATGATACAGCAATTCGAACTGCTTCAGACGAACTGCTTCGAAAATGCAAGCGACGAACAAGTTATAAATGGTAGTCTGTATGAGGACATTCAGACTACCATCTATTAGGAGAAACTACGGCAAACACCCGTAAAGGTGTGGACACCGCGCGCTCCGCCAGCTGCCAGATAAAATCCTCTCATTGCCTTGATTGCAGGCGCCTCCACCAGATGACTTTTCGATAAGTGGCTAGTGATAGCCTGTTGAGGGCCCGGTTTCCTATGGTTCTCTATGGGAAACATGTTTGTTTTTAAAGTCGCTTTCTGGGTGCATCGCGTCATGTAGAACTACGCGTGTTTTTTAGGACACAGCTTTGTCACTGAGCCTAGTTTTGTGCCTCATCGATGGCAACAACAGTTCAATGGGTGCGTTGGAGCAGAGATCGAGATCCCTGGCGCGGTGTTCAAGTCAGCGAGGACAGAGCTGGACACGCCGAGCGGAAAGCGATTGCGTCTGGATGCCACAGCAACGAGACACTTTCTTTTTTTTATTCTCAGTCGCGCCGTCTGACTGGCCATGACGCGGACGCTCGCGCCAGTAGGACTTTTTTCTGGTCGATCTCGTCGCAGCGTTCACCGTGCTGTGTGTCCTTACCCCAAAAAAAAAAAAAAAGAAAACGCCATACAGCGTTGCCGTGACACATCCTCCTCTACTTCGAGTACACGACCTGGCCAGGTTTAGGTGAATGCGGGTGCCTTTCCAGGCGCTTAAGGGCAACTCCGGTAAAAATATTTGAATTTGGAATTACGACTATTTTCAGCTAAAGCAGTGTCCCTGAATAACAAGGTATAACTCCTTTTACGATATTGTGTGTAGTTTTATAAATATCACGGCTCAAGGTTTGGTTTCGGGCGTCTACAATGAAAACCGAAACTATCTGCTACAGGGATGGCAACACTGATCATCATCCGTACGGCCGGGACGTGACGGCCACTGATCTCTATGTGTATTTGCTGGATCGCGTTTGACCAGCTCCGCCTATGGACA
Source organism: Ixodes persulcatus (assembly GCA_013358835.2). Lineage (NCBI taxonomy): Eukaryota > Metazoa > Arthropoda > Arachnida > Ixodida > Ixodidae > Ixodes > Ixodes persulcatus. The sequence goes on along the minus strand of JABSTQ010002617.1, from coordinate 3,480 downwards.
GGAATGCGGCCACGGTCGGCCATCTTTTTGGTAGAGTTATATTATCTCTAGCCATCATAGGGGGGGGGGGGTAATATGGCGGAGAGCGCTATGGCGGCAGGCAGCCATAAAATAGCCGTGGATCTTGTACACTGTACCGTGGGTGATATTTCGTGCTTGATTGAAGTTGCTCGACGAAGCAGATTCTTGAAACCCGGCGTGAACGGTAGCCTCATCCTTGAGGACCCGGCGAAAGTTCTACGAAAGCGCAGCACCGGGGGAAAGCAGCGCAGCTCGCATCGAAAGCAGACTCCGTACTGGCGTCTGCATGGCGTCTGTTTTCGATGCTTCTTTCGATGTGACTTTCGATGCGTGCTGTGCTGCTTTTCCCCCGGTGCTGCGATTTCGTGAAACTTTCACCGGGTCCACAAATATCGGGCTACCACTCACGCCGGGTTTCAAAAATATACTTCGTCAAACAATTTCAATCAAGCACGAAATATCACCCACGCTATTTTGATTGCAGCCTGCCACCACAACTGCCACAACGCTGTCTGCCATGGATGAATGATAGTGGCTACAGCAGCTGTACCTTGGCTAGAGGCAACGTTACTAGAACCACCCAGTTGGGAAACTGCCATAGAGCCTGCTTTAAAAAAGTGGCTCCGATCCGTACTCGAGAACCGAGCTAATGGCGATCGCAACGCCGCCATTTCTCTCGCAGCGTCCACTCCGGGAACTGCACGGCTGCACGTCGAGTGGGGCAAGGGCCGGTGGCGCTAAAGCCCCTCTATCCTGGGAAAAGTGGCGCCATTCTTTGAACTAGCCGCCGCGCACACTATTGGCCGGTCGTCACGTGACATCTGGCTTTCGGTTTTGGACTTCCGCTCGCCATGAATTTCCCAAGATGCTACTACGTCAACTACGCCGCAGCTGACGAGCTGCTGCGCCTGTAGAAATGTCGGCCGGAAAGCTTTTCAGTGTTCCCTCTGGAACGGAAAATGAATCTCGGAAGAAGATCTTGCTTCACCGAATCGATCGAAAAGATTTCAACCCGACGGGAGACGCGAAGTTATGCGAGGTGAGTGCTCCGCATAAAGCTCACCAGCATGGCCAGCATGCGAGAAGACAGCTGTTTAGAGCGAGCTATGCACTCCATTCCACCGTAAACGCGAGCGATGTAATAGCGAGCACAACATTGCCAACTTGGCATGCACGGACACCCGTGCCGTGGAAGTAAAGGCCCCTACGCACAGTTGCGTTTGAGAGCGTTCAACTGCGTTGCGTCGAGAAACGAAAGTGAGTAACCGGCACATCTGTGCTTCGTATGAAGCGTGGAATCTAATTCAAGGAATGGCTTGGCATGCGACAAAAGAAGTACGGATGTCCTGCGTTCTCGCAGTCGCAACGCAGTGAGACTGTTTCAAACGCAACTGTGCGTAGGGGCCTTAAGTCGTTCAAAACGGCCTGCTCCTGTGCGTGCTTGTGGTGGCATCGGCGCCGCTCCCAATTACGGGTGCGTGCCGAGTGCGCGCTCTCGTCAAGCTTTGCGTACGTGCTCGCGTACCGTACTTTGTTTCGCACACATAGCTTGCAACGCTGCCGCGGCTGCGGACCCGAGCATGTGGATGTATCTGCACTCCGTTTCAATATAAGTGCGAGCCCAGCCAGTGCGACAAGCACGAGTATGTCTCTGACGACGCTTTTACTGGACGAGCGTGTGTGCTTAGCCCGCTCAAAGTGCATTCGCTCTCGTAGTGTCAATAGGGTGTCCTTCGCTCGCAGTCTTATTGAAACAAAAACACAAGCAAATAAAACATTTGAGATCAACCCCACACTCGCGCGAGCAGCTTTGACAGCGCAAACTTTACGTGCAGGTCTTTGGCAGGCTAACCTGGTATCTGCAGAAACGGGCGTTTGAGGTGGCGTTACGTGATCTGCTCTCGACTAAAATCCGATCTCTTCAATCTATTACAGGACCACTTCAGTATCGACCAATTCAAAATACTAATCATGCAAAACAAAAGAGCAAAAAAATTGAGGAAAGAGGCTCTCCCAAACATTTCTTTTTTCGTTACCTTCAACCAAGAGAGTAAACCACCACTGCAAGGAAACTGGAAATGTAAGTGGTATGTACATCTCACAAACCATTCTTTTTATTCAGTAAGACACATATCTGTTTTACAATACAAATTCAATACACAAACTGATGATTTTGAATGCCTCCTTTACAAAATGTTTTTTATGTTGCTCCCTAAAGTTACCGAGGCACCCTCAGCAAAACCTGGATAGAACACCACAAGGCAATGCCCACAGTACTGAAACATCCCCAGAACAGACTGCTGCAGCAACCGCAGCTGCTCTTTAGTTGTGTCTGATACTATTACTTGGTCGATCGAGGCACACCTACCACTAGTGCCATCTCTGTCCATTCTAGGAGTGTGTGTCCATTGGAGGGCCCCCAGCAAGGTCCAAGCGGAGCTTTTCCCTCTGGGCAATCTGCCGCAGTGATCGCAGCTGTTGGTGAGTTTGGCAGTCCGATACTCTTCCCAGGTCAACTGAGGCTCACCTATCACTAGTGCCATCTTTGTCAATTCTAGCGAGTGTGGTCCTCCTGAGGCCCCCCAGGAAGTTCCAAGCGGTGCTGTACAGAACCTAACTTTCCCAGCTTCCCTAGAGCAGCCTAATTTGGCACCCCCCCCGTTGCTGGTGAGTTTAGCACAATGATACTGTTTCCAGTCAACCGAGGCACACCTCTAACGACTGTCGTCTCTGCTCATTTATTCGTTCTAGAAGTGTGTTAGTGTGTTGGTGAGTTTAGCACAGTGATACTGTTTCCAGGTCGACCGAGGCACACCTTCAACGACTGTCGTCTCTGCTCATTTATTCGTTCTAGAAGTGTGTTAGTGTGTTGGTGAGTTTCGCACAATGATACTGTTTCCAGGTCGACCGAGGCACACCTCCAACGACTGTCGTCTCTGCTCATTTATTTGTTCTAGAAGTGTGTTGTGGTTGGTGAGTTTAGCATAATGATACTGTTTCCAGGTTGACCGAGGCACACCTCAAAGACTGTCGTCTATGCTCATTTATTCGTTCAAGAAGTGTGTACCTTCCCATGGCTGCCTGAACAAGGTCTGAGCAGCGCTCTACAGGCCCTTGCTTCTCCAGCTTGTCCTGGACAGATTGCCGCAGCAACAGCTGATGAGTTTTCATTTTCGACTGCTGTTTATTTCCTTCTGAGTGCAGACAGTTACACACATCCGATTTATTGTCTCACTCTTAGCCACTTGACAAGACTAATAATAATCTTTTTTCTTTTTCAGGCACACTGTTTACACTTGGCATCAGGCCGTGTCATCAGAATGCAGGTCTTTCTGGTGTACTGATGAATACAAAGAGCTACAAAGACAACTATATTCTATGCAGATAAAAACTAATAATGGCGCAACGACAGGAGTATCAGTGCAACGTGAAGAGAACACTATTTGAAAATTTTGGACC
>JABSTQ010002616.1:0-30338 GCA_013358835.2 Ixodes persulcatus | reverse complement strand
CGGGTTCAATCTATTTGTTCCCCCTGCCACCGACTGAAGTGTTGTGCGTATACCATGTCTGCAGTGAAAGACTGTATAGCATGTCTCACAGAGATTGCTGGCGACAAGAAATGTTTGACATGCTCAGTATGCCAGAATGGGTATCACTTGGGCCTGTCTTGTGCGGGAGTTACGGAAACTTCCTTTACAGGCATGGGACAGACAAAGCGAGAGAAAGGCGTTGTAAGACCTGCCGTACGCAGGATAACAGAGGCGGATCTCAAAGTGCAGCGACTTCTTCGCAGAACACGCCGTTGGGTAGTCAAACAGTGGTCTCAACTCAGCTCAGTCTTTTGGGGAAAAACTTGATGTTCTGTTGGCAATGAAGGCAAGCGTAGACACCCTCCTGTCATTGCCTGCTAAGGTCGACGAACTATTAACTTTGAAACCTACAGTAGAGAGACTAGAAGCTCACATGTTGGAAATGAAAACTAAAGTGGATGGGCTGTCAGTAAAGTACAACGCTGTGCTAGAGGAAACGACAAAAAATGAAAGCAAGATTAAGGAACTGGAAGGCGAACACGCGACGAACTGCGGGAAACCGTGAATCGCCAAGCAGAGACTATTCAGCATTTGCGACGAAATCAATAACGCAGAACAGTACACTCGTCTCTCAAACTTGGAAATTCACGGGTTGCCGACATTACCAGACGAAAATCTCAAACAACGAATAGCCGACTTGGCAACTAAACTGGGGCTGCCAAACTTCGATGTCAAAGATATTCTCGCAGCGCATCGTCTCCCCGCTAAGCCAGGGTTGGTTCCAATAGTACTAATTAAATTCAGCACGAAGAGGTAAAAGACTGCTGGCTAGGTGCGCGTGGCAAGCTGCGTGATCTTGTTCAGGCTGCGACTGTTCCGAAGCTTTTTTTAACGACAACCTGACAAAGCAAACCGCGAATTGTTCCGGATGGTCAGGGAGAGGGCAAAGGAAAAACAATACAAATTCACGTGGGTTAAGAACGGAAAGATCTTCGCAAGGAAAAACGACGGGTCGTCGCTGTTGCGGATTAACCAACTTTCAGACTTGGACACAATTATCTAGGTGCTTCCATGGATTGTTTTCAGTTCCTAAATTGCTCATTACTTAAAACTAATTTTGAAGAGTCTTCGGATGTTTCGTTTAGCGTGTTCCATGTTAATATAAGAAGTATTAGAAAATATTGGGATCAGTTTATGGTTGTAGTTCGTGACCTGGGCAAGATTATGGACGTTTTTATTCTTACTGAAGTGAAGAATGACCCTGGGCAAGATTATGGACGTTTTTATTCTTACTGAAGTTAATATAAATGAAGAAATGACAACTCTTTTTTTCTATTCCTGGTTATGATCGTTTTGCATTTACAAGAACATCTGGTAGGGGGGAGGATATGTGTGTTTGTCAAAAACATTTGGTACGCAAGTCAGATTACAATAACATGACGCAAGCTGAGTGCATAGGTCTCCAGATAAGCTGCCAAGATTTTTCTGTAGTCCTCATTTCAATCTACCGCCCCCCGTCAAGTAACGCGAACCTGTTTCTTGAGGAAGTCGATAAGGCTCTATCGGAACTAAGCCCGATAAGTCAGCTGTGTTTGGTAGGCGACTTTAATATGAATAATATAATATTCCTCACGCCACATTGTGTGCAATTATCTTAACTTAATGGCTACTTACGGCATCGAAAGCGTAATACAGGCACCAACTAGAGAAATTATTGGGAGACAAATTGTTTCAACGTGCATTGATCATGTTAATATAAGACTTTGACAGTACTGTGAAAGCCGCAGTGGTATTCCCGAAAAATTAGGAGATCATTACTTTATAGCTTGCCAGATAACTCTAAAAACAAGGTGGACGACTCGGATAAATCGTTGAAAGAAATCACAATACGGATCAAGTACAGTTGGACAAATTAGTAGATAATTATGACTGGAATGGTTTGTTAAGTACGGTAGAGGCACCAAAGCTCTATGACAGGGTTGTTGATTTGTTCTCTGAATTTTCATCCCTATGTACAAAAAAGGTGATAATAAAAAAACGTCAGCCTGACCAAGAGTGGCTTACGTCAGAAGTCTTGTCTGCCATAAATTATAAAGACTTCCTCTGGAAACGGTGGTAAACATTCGCCAAGAAATTTATCGTTGAAAGACGAGTTCAAAATCGCAAGAAATAGAGCATGCGCCCTACTTCGTTTCCTCTAAGCGTAGACATTTCAAAAAAGAATTTGAAAGCAATCGTTTTGATACCGCGAAAACGTGGGAGTTGGCTAATCGTATTCGAGGGAAAACGAAACGTCTTTCGATTGACGATATGATAGATAAGTCATTTGCGCCGGTTACCCAAAAAACGATTGATGACTTCAACACTTTCTTTGCTCGTATCTCCGGGGCAGACGACGATAGTGACGATGCTACTCTTACACTGCATGCACATACTGAGGCTTCCGCTTTTCTTCCTTTGATATCTGAATATGAGCTGCGTGACTATTTATTTTCATTCAAGGAAAGAAAATCGCCGGGCTACGATGAAATACGGGTACGCGATTTACGAAGAAATTTTGAAAAAACTGAAACATGTACTTCTAGAAGCGCTGAATAATGTGATTGAGACAGGAAGCTGGCCAGCAGGAATGAAAACTGCCATTGTGAAACCACTGTATAAGGGAGGGTTAACGAGAGACTTTAAAAAACTATCGGCCAATATCTATACTGTCGTGTATAGCACAATTATTAGAAAAACACCTGTTAAAGGTAATGAGCGGGTTTTCAGAACGGTTTTGCTTTGCTATCCGATCACCAGTACGGTTCGTTTCTGAAAGGGGAACTCAATCTTGTTAGAAAAATTTTCCGATACCTTGCATGCAGGTTTCGATAATATGTACACATGTGCAGTGTTTCTGGATGTATCGAAAGCATTCGATAGCATAAATCACGAAATACTATGTTCTAAGTTATACAAACTCGGTTTTTAGGGGTCCATTCTTTTCAATTTTAAAGGGATATCTTTCAGGACGATCCCAAGTTGTAGCTTTTAGAAATCGCAAAAGTAATAAAACCTTTCTGACTGCCGGGGTGCCGCAAGGGTCCGTTTTATCGCCTTTGTTGTTTAACCTTTATGTAAATGATCTTCCTAATGTTATATCGGAGTGTAAAATATATCAATATGCAGACGACACAGTTTTGATGTCATGTGACGCAGATTACCACGTTGCCGTTCGGAAACTTCAGAAAGATCTTATTTCTACAATGGATTGGTTTTTTTCTAACTTAATCAAAGTGAATGCGTCAAAAACAAAACTTGTTTGTTTTAGGCACCCGCTCAAGCAGGTAGAACTATCGGATACTGTAGCGCTGCATACTTCCACCTGTAGTTCTTGTAGTTGCGAACCTCTGCAGTATGTGAAAATGGTGAAATACCTGGGAATTTATTTCGACAGTGACTTGTCGTGGTGTACTCATATGACATACTTATGTAAGCGACTAAGGAGCGTGTCCTGTTGTCTTTACAATGTCAAAATGTTCTTGCCCTTTTCTGTTAGAAAGATGATAACACAAGCTTTGGCATACAGTTATTTACGTTACGGTATAACAATTTTTTCTGGTTGCTCCCTTTTTTGGCGCGCCAGGGCAAATTCTTTATTAAAAGGTATTTTGAAAAGTGTTGCGTTTGATAAGCCAGATATCTTACTTGATACATGTTATATTTCGGGAACTTCAACTACCGTCTTTTGAGGGGCTTTTTTAAAGAAACGGTCGTTCTCCGGCACTTCTGGAATTCTATGTTTAAAACTCCATATCTGCAGCCGCGACCTATGAGACCTTCACTTCGTTTTGATGTACCGCGAATCAGAACAAAATATGGCGAGCGTACTCGAATGTATTATGTACCACATGTTTTCAACAACCTGCCAGAATCATTGCTTTCTATAAAATCTAAAAATAAACTTAAAAAAGCACTCCGAAACCTAGATCAGTGATTTGACATTTTCTGAACTCCTGTATTACGTGCCAAGTAACAGTATGTCCTCTATATATATATGTGTGTATATATGTGTGTATTCCTTGTCAGTATTTTTCTGAATTGTGTTTTTGAGGGTAAATAGACCCTTTCATTTTGAATTACACTGTGATTTCGCCACCTGCCGAGCTAGGTACACAAGCCCTTGAGGCTTATACCGGCTCGTTATCTGTATTTTTGTATTGTTGAAATGAAAAATAAAGCTATGTTCTATGTTCTAAAGACGCCTCGTCGTTCTTACTCTGATTATGGCACTTATCACAAAACACAAAAAAAAAGAGCAATCGAAAGAGCACGACAAATGGACACATTGAACGAATGTCCAAATAAGGAATGCCTTCAAAACAAGCACTGTAATAACCGAAATCCGCTTATTCACGAAAAAAAAAAAAAATAGCAAAGGAAAATTCTGAATGTACACTTGTTTCATCTTATTCAACTTCCGGATACGAAACTGACGGTGCCAAAGAACAGGCGGTATTGAATATTTCAAACGGGAACTGCAGGTCGTCGAACGTCTGCAAATCGCAGCGGACTTTTGTACCTTCCAGATACAAAACTGACAGGCGGTATTCAAAGGCGGTATTCAAGAAACGGTTCCGCCAAGCTGAGCTGGATTTCGAGCAAAATGTCCGCGCAACGTAAGGGGAAAAAAATATACAGGGTGTTTTTTTTTTTTTTTTTAACTGCACCAAATTTTTAAGTAAAGGGGGTAAAAGTTTTTTGAATGCGGTTTTCACTGCATGTTTATATGGCTTGGCGGACATTAGATGGGAATATAACCATCACTATTATCGAACTAATTAACCAAAATCCGTTAATTAACTTTTTAATTACTGTAATAAGGATATATGTTTAAATTACAAACTTTGAGGCAGCCATATGCCAAGACTGTTCCATTTTGTAGAATTCGCGTGATGTGCTGGGCCTGTGTTCCAAGATATCTGCCCCCGAATTTTTTACTTAATCCGACTTTTTATGCACTCAATACGGCAAACCTACGAAAGTGGCCCACTATAGCCGAACTTTGCTACATTAGCCGGATAAAGCGCGAAATTCGTGGACGAATATCGCGGTACACAAGCTGGTTACGCGAATTCTACAAATGGAACAGTCTTGGCATATGACTGCCTCAAAGTTCGTAATATAAACATATATCCTAATTACAGTAATTAAAAAGTTAATTAACGGATTTTAGTTAATTAGTCTGATAATAGTGATGGTTATATTCCCATCTAATGTCCGCCGAGCCATATAAACACGCAGTGAAAACCGCATTCATAAAACGTTTCCCCCCTTTATTTTAAAATTGGTGCAGTTTAAAAAAATGCAGTTAAAAAAAAAAACACCATATATATATATATATATATATATATATATATATATATATATATATATATATATATATATATATATATATATATATATATATATATAAAAGATAAACGCGTACTTTGTCAATATGAGCTTGCTGAACCAGGAAAACAATGGCGGTCTGACAGCGCTTGAAGGGGCAGCTTTTATTAGAAACAGTTCCGAGGGCACATTGGCAAACCCTCGCTCTACATCTGGAACTTCCTAAAGCGCCCACAGGAAACTGGAGATAACAGGGATATATAAACGAACCATCGAAGCTCGAATAGGAGCTATATCCATAGATCTTACGGATGTTGGGAGCGTTTTGCTGAAGTCGCACATTTTAGGTTCCGATTCGAATGTAGACGATCCACTAACCTTACGACTGTTTGGAGTGTTTTAGGAGAAGTCGCACATTGCCCTAATTCGGTGCACTAACAGGTATTAGGCCGCCATATTAAAAGTCGTATCGAGCTTTTGAATCAAAATGAATCGTGTTACTCAGACAGAGAATATAGTTTACTATAAAGCTAGATTTAAAGATACATTATGTTTCTATTACTTTAAACGACGCACCAAAAAAAAAAGAAGAAGAAACAGAAACATGCAAAATTTCTACAACACGGTAGAATCTTTGCGAACCACAAACAAGGCTGTATCGTCGGTGAGCGCCCAGAATGTTAGGCATTACCATCATCCTATGTTTAGTAGTAGTAGTAGTAGTAGTAGTAGTAGTAGTAGTAGTAGTAGTAGTAGTAGTCCAAAAAAGTTTGGAACAGTTTGCATTCTAACACGACTGCTTAAACAATTATGTGGGTGGATAAAATTTGGGGTGTTTCGCCACTGAAGTCAAACAAGGCTATCATAGGGACAAACTATAGCAGGCATCACGGGGGGAAGGGGGAGAAGGAGGGAGGGGGGGGGGGGGGGGGGGGGGGGGGGCGTCGAGCTAAACAAATCAAAATAACGTACGGACGAACATAACCGAAAGAAAACAGCGTAAAAGCCATTGGGTCGCATGTCACGGTCTGACGCCAGGCTTGCGGTGGAATGCGGGATGACATTAAGTGAACGAAACAGAAAAAGAAAACACAAAAAAAAAACGTCAGAAAAGATGTAACGGAAACGCCACTACATTACAAGTGTTCGCAACCGACACGCGCCGAAGCTCGACTGCACTCTTTGGCGAGCTCGTTTCCAGCATCGTATACGAGAGAGGGTACAAAAGCAGTGCTCGCCTCCATTTTTTTTTTTTTTTCGCCTCTCGCAAAGTATTGAGTATTTAGTAAGAAGCACGCCTTAGACACTTTACGCGAATGTCTTGTTTGATGTATTAACATCAATATTAACAGTGTCCGCCACCTAACATCCTTCCCCAGCGATGTAAAATAAAAGAAATAAAAGAAACAAAAGGTCGTGGATAATATTAAAGGAGCTGTACTGAAATATTACTAAATGTTTGCGAAGCACGTAGCAACGATCCGTTTTGGAATTATTAACGAGCGAGCTACGCTTTGTGAGAAAACGTTTGGAGTCTGGCCGCTACCATTTTTCGGCTCTCGAAGAAAGAGCTCGTGCGATTAACAGACCTGCCAAGGGTACGTTCGCGTCTGTGTTCCACGCTCTCTCGTCACGGTTATCTCACTCTATTTCAGGGAAAAAAAAAAAAATAAAAAAAAAAAACAGAGCTAAGATAACTACTCGAAGAGGAAGTACAATAGTATGCGGCGAGCTCGTGCGAGGACGCGCAGAACCAAACAAGTGCAAACCAAAACGAGGCCAGTGATTCCCCCCCCCCTTGTTTTTTTTTGAAGGCACCCCCTTAATTCGCAACGACTCCTCTATTCTCAATTCCCCCCCACCCACTCCCTCTTTAAAAATGTACCCCCCCCCCCCCCCCCCCCCCCCCCCCCCCCCCTAATTTCAATTCCTGGGGAAACCCCTGAATGAGACCACGATTCGTCGCAACAGGGTAGTAGTATTCGTGTTGTCAAGTTTCCCCCCTCGATTCTCCGAATACTTTTTGCACAAATTCCTTTCACGGATCCTCTCTTAATGCTCCAAGCTGACTAGAATTCTCAAACAATACCCGGTTATTTTCTCCGTAGGTACGCGCCCCCCCGTAAAGATGCCTACAAACCTTCGGCCAACGGTAGGCGAGCCACTTTAAAAAAATCACACCCAAACAAATGCACAAAGCAAAAAAAAAAATTGAAAATATTCCAATCTTTTTATCTAATGTAGTATGAGGGAAACTAAAGGAGCCAAGAGACCAGAGTTGAATCATTCTGCCTAACAAAGGAAAAAAAAAAATGTCACAGCAAGTTTTAATTCAGCCTGCACATGCTACTATATACTCCACAGGTATTTTTAGACCACATGTTATAGTGGTCCGTCGTCGTGGCCCATTTCAGTGATGATGAAGAGCAAACCATTGGTGACACACCTATGAATAGTTTTACAACGCTGCCTCTCATTTTTACTTTCCTTTTCACAGTTTTATACCGTTTTGTAGTTGTTTTTTCGAAATGAGCCAGATCCAGAAACCGAAACTAAGCCAATTTTGGCTCGAATTCGGAGTATATTTGGAGGTCCATCGTTTCCAGAAGGTATTAATCTGAAATCGGGCATATATTTGAGAAAAAACAGTGTAAAGGTGGCCGCGGTATAGGGCTCAAAGTTAGTCGGATAAACATACATAGATGTTTATCTCAGTTTCGCTTCACATAAACTTCACATAATCATTTCGAGAAAAAAATTAAAAAAAAAAAAACACTCCTTGTGTATTTTATAAAGTACACGTTTTTTCTTGAGGTGACGAGTAGGCACGTATATAAACCTCTACTACGTATTTTGCACCTACAATCTGTTCACAGTATTGGGCGTTTCAACGCAACCCCTTACTCGATGTTTCTTCTGTGGCATCAGCGCCCGATAACGCAGGGCCAAAAAGATAAAGACGCAAATCACCAGTTTCCAGCCAATAAAAGTGCAACGAAAAAAGGTGGGATGCCACGATCATGAATCACAACGGGTAACTTCGTCTGCTCGCCAAGGGGTTCACTACGCACGACAACACGAGGGTACACTCGGGTATCGATCCACTTGTGGAGCCACGGCGTCACCGGCGGCAAGCAACACTGATCTCAACGGTTTGTTATCGCCGAGCCTCGGTTCCGTCGTCTGCTAAGAGCTCCTCCAAAAAGCCTCCTTTCCTGTACTTGTCTGTATGTATGTGCAAGTGCAGTACGGGTCCTGAAGTGCGAGCCGGGGAATCAAGATAAGGGCGGCTGATATCAGGGAAAGAAATGCGATCGAACCAAGCAGGTGTGATCAAATGGGCGTTGGCTAGGGCACACGATTCTTTTGTTTCTAAAATTATGCAGCCGTTTTATGCTTTTTTTTTTTATAGTAGATCTATTTAATCGTGCTTTTTTGCCGGGCCTCACTTTTCACAAAAATATATGATGTAGAGGGTGCTTGAGAGAAGAAAAACCACGTCTTTCTTACTGCAAAAATAAACTACACATCGCCGTACGCCCTTAAAAATTAATAATAAATTAAGTTATATTTTTCTTCAGATGCCGGCATTCAGCATGCACTGCCAAAACAAATGTTGCGACAACCATCAACAACATTTAATGTTTATAAAAGTGACCCCCATCCAATGGCAAAATAACGTATTTTGATGCGTTTCTTTTTTCTTTTTCTTTTTTCAGAGGACATCGCAGACACTGGCTTTTCAAGAACATACCTTCGCCGCCCACTTGAATCTTTGTGGAAAGTTGAACAGCGCTCAGTAAAATAAAACTGATTTACGAGGTCAATAAAACAGCGGCACAATAGGGTATCTGGCGACGGCGTGCTATGACAAATGAAAGCAACCGGCTGCCCGTGTAAAGCAAATGCTGTAATGAACCTGAGGGAACTGATAACCATATATTAGACCAATACCGATATTCTCGACGATGGAGGGTTTGTCACAACATGTTAGATTTTAACAGACGACAGAACCGAGAAATTTGTATGAGCAGACGACAGAACAGAGAAAGTTGTATGACCAGACGACAGAACTGTGCGGGTTCTATTATCAGATGACAAAACCGAGAAAGTTGTATTGTAATGACAGAACCGAGAAAGTTGTATTGTTATGACAGAACCGAGAAAGTTGTATTGTAAATGACAGAACCGAGATGGTTGTATTAGTAGACAACATAGCCGAAATGGCTACATTACAGACAACAGAACCAAGAAAGTCGTATTAGCCGACGACAGAACACGAATGGACAGAACCAAAAATTGTTAATGACAGAACAAAAAAAAAAAAAAGTATTAGCAGACGGTCAGAGACGAAGTGCTATACTCCGTTTCATACTTAGCGTGCAACGTTGTCAAAGCTACAGGCGCGAGCGTGGGGCTTGATCTCGTTGATCATTTGCACGCGTTCTCGCGCAAACAAAACCATAGATGAAGCCACGCGCTCGCGCCAGTAGCCTTGACAGCGTTGCACGCTAAGTATGAAACAGAGTATAGTATTGACAAAATGATCGAGGCACTAACCAGATTACGAGCTCGGAGACAAAACTGCCGAGGCAATGCACGGTTGCATACACCATACGACACACTACGTAGTTGCAGACGAGACAAATGCTCAGAGCAGACGAAAGAAGTGATGCAGACGGCTAGATGTAGCAGACGCGAGAATCACTATTCTGCTAATTTCAGCCTCATCGGTCACGGTGGACGGGTTACGCTTTCACGGTGACGATGACACAATTTGAATGCCCACAATGCAGCGACGTCTGTCTGACAGCCACGCAATATGACAACTCCAAAGAAGTCACTAACAATCCAGCAAAATTTGCAGGTACCCTTTGCTTTTTTTTTTTTTCCTTTGCCTCAAGAATGCGAGAACACATCACAGCGGCGCCCAAACCAAGCGACCGAAAGACGAGAGAATTCACACACAAGACAATAGAACATACCAAAAAGAAGAAAAAAAAAACTGCGAGGAAGTTGTCGGCCGTTGGAATTCCACAAATACGCCGAGCACACCACGCCGACCCTACTAATCTCTCTTCGATATCTTTTCTTCCATTAGTCTTGTTATTTTTCCTTCCAACCGAGGTGGAGGTCTTTCTCGTCCTGCCTCTTTTTATGTCTCTAAATTGTTTTATTCTCCAGCATTTATCTTTTTTTTTTTTCCTCTCCGCCTCTTTCACCCACCCAGCGACCCAACTTGAAAACTACCTTGCCCCAGGCAGCGAAAAAGAAAAATTCCTGGTATACTACTTTGAAAAATCTAAGAAATAACAGCTCCCTCAGCGATCGGGGCATCGCACCTGAAAGGCTCATTACGGCTAACAAAGAAAACGGAATGTTCTAATGACTGAATCCAAAGTGTTTGAACTCTGCTGCTGGTTTGAGCAGCACACGCTGGAATCACCCGGCGCCCTACATTTTTTTATCACGTTAGGGTGGCAAATATGACAGCACTTTCATTTAAAAACCATCGAAGCAAGGTCTAAAACAAATGGATCGGACACCACTTTAAAGCTGAACACACGAAGTTCAACAAGTTACCGCCGAAAACGAAGTCTCAAAAAAAAAAAAAATAAAGACTAGACGAGACTAAACTTTGTCCCCTTTTTTTTACGTTAGTGATGTGGTTTGATGCTCTCTTATTCGCAGCTGCGATGATAGCGCACGAACCGAACTTTTTTTTTTTTTTTTCTACCGCCGAGCGACACCGAACAGAAAAACAAACGACAAATGTACCGGAGGTAGCGGCAAGCGTTAGGCCTAACGAACGCTAGGGGCCCGTAGGATAGGTGTGGCGCGCCAACAAAAGGAGGGGAGGGGAGTCTGTATTTTGTTTGATCAAAACTTACGTATATGAGTCCGGAATAGTAGCGATCTTTGATGTTGTGCAGCACGCAGGCTTCGTTCAGACAGGTCAGTTCGGCCATATCCTCGACTTTGTTGAACTTGGGCGGGTTCATTTTCTGGACGTCGTCCTTGCTAACGAAGTACCGCTTGCCCGTCTCGAGCACCTCGACGTCGAGCTCGTCGCCGCGTTCGCCCTTCACGCTGGCGGAGACGAACCCTTGCGTCTCGTGCGGCACCCAGATGAGTTTCTTGGCCGTCCATTCCGCCTGCTTGGCGGGGTCGTACACGTCGTTTTTGTCGACGACGAGGTACTTCAGTTCGGGACTGTTGAATGTGTCGATGTCGGCTGCTGGCTCCGCCATGTTGCCGGAGGAGGAGTACAGCTCTCTACGAACAACCGGCTTTTACGAACACCTCGGACACTCTCCTTTAAAAAAACAATAAATAAGAACAGAAGGACTCCACGGTCGCGCCGAAGCGTCCATGTAATCCAAGGGAGGAACGTAGGGGAGAAAAAGCAATCACACACGCTCGGTCCCCGAACACGGCTAGAGGTTCAAAACCACGGTGACATGCCGGCCGCACAAGTGACAGTAGCACAGTAGGCTCCGTTTTTTTGCACGAACGCCGCTCACAGACGCACGCACGGGCGAAGAGTGGCGCCCCGGCGCGGATGGTCACGTTGTGAGTCACGTGGGTTGCGTTCGGCCAATCGGAGGATTGAGCGGGAGCGGAGGCCGTCGTCTGCTGCTGCTGCCGCTCCGGGGCAAAACGCGATGAGTCACAAAAAGGTATCTGCAGCCCGAGTGTGCTTTCTTGGCTCCCGTCGCCCTACACGCTCTCCGAGGAGCTTGCGAAAAGTGGGCGAAATAAACACGAGAAGGTAATGATAATAGCGAGTGAATAGGAGAAAAAAACAGCAGAAAACAACGAGGTGACAGATTCTTTTAATTCTTTTTTTTTTTTTTTTTAGCAAATGGCGCACGTCGTTAGCAGACGACAGAAGAGGAGGTGGTGCAGGAAGTAGCCGCTTCTGTAATGGAGAGTTGTTTCGGGGGTCATAATGACCGACTTTTCTCAGAATTTTTCGTTTTATTGTTATTAATATTTAGACGTTGCCACGGGGGATATTCCTGGAATGTTCAAAAAGTTTCGTCCTTGCGTTAGAACACCTACGCATTGCACGTGCCAGATCCTTCGGGCGCGTCAGGTGGTACGGGAAGTGACCGGCTCGTGCTTTTAATCCCCGAAAAAAAATTAAAAAAAATCGTTGTCTTCCCAGACATTCTTTGGAGCTTCCGTGGCGTGGTGAGCCGAGCGGCCGCCTCGCTTTGGCGATAAAAAAAAAAAAAAAAAACGGAACGGTGAACGCACACCGGTGACGTCATAAACGGACAAAATGTAATAAGCATAATTTAAGGGAAGAAAGAAGAAATAAGAAGGCCACGTGACACACAGGAATGCCTCTTGTAGCCGTTTCCGTTGTAACGAGTCAGTGACACTCGCTTCGCTGCTACGCAGACCTTGTGCCGGTGAACTGATGCAGCCTTGATTGGCTGCGTCTCGTTTTATAATGAGCAACCCATAATTTCTAATTGGGCGTGTCCGTGGCGTCGCTAATTAACGGCTTCGTTTTGCCTACGCCACGCTTTATTATTTTTTTAGGTAGCAAGTATTTTATGGGTGGAACCTTCTAGCAGTCGACGGACGTTAGTAGCAGACAACGTTAGTAGCAGACGTACATACAAGAAGACGCTTTGTTAGCCGACGGTCGCCATTCGCTGGCGCAAACACTGAGCAGGGCCAAGTAGCGCACGCTATGTTAGTTAAACAGTTCGTTCTCGCTTTTGTTAGAACGGTGTTCATCCAGTGAATGGCGAACGACGGTGGAGAAAAATTAGCAAGGCCCAGAGAGGCGTGCCTGTTCTCCGATTGCCAATTTTGTGAATATCGCAGTCAAGACAGCTATCGAGTCTTTGTTTATAGTAAAAACCCCGTTCAGGTTCTGACTTTGATGTAAGCCCTGCCACTATAAACAATTCGGATAAACAAAAAACAGTAATTGCACTCACTATTCTTGTTGTTGTTCTTGTTTTTTTACATTTGCATTTATCCGTAAATTTATCCGCATTTATCCGTTGGATGGGTGGAACATGCCGGGGGATTGCGATTAAAAAAAAAAAAAAAAAAAAAAAAAAAACTTTTATCGAAACCGAGCGTGATGTTTTCAATGAAACTTGGAGATATATGCTTCCATGTAATAGTTTCCACAGCGGTATGGCTGTTTTTTGCGTGGCATTACATCTTAACGTCCAGATGTCCACTAAGACTCAATTAATTTGGCATTACAATATTCTAAACTTTTAATAGTATGTTCAAATAACGAAGTGGTAATGAATGAACTGGTTGGAGAGTGTTTAGAATATCTGATTAACTACCACAATACCTATCTTAACATAAAAAGTTAAAAAAAACTCGATGTGAAATTTGCTATATAGTAATCAAATTAGTAAAAAAAATATATTAATTTTGTTTTTTACATGCAATATTGAGTGTATAATGATTTCCGTGGAGGCACTAAGGTTACCAAGAATTCCAGAACACATCACTATGAAGAACGGGTCAAACCTTGCTCACTACTGTAAAAAAGAAGAAAAAAAAACATAATTTAGATTTTTTATGACAATTATGAAAATTAGTAATTAACCGAAATTAATTGAGCACAGCAAACCCCATACTCAAAGTGTCGCACGAGAAACATCCTATTGTAGTAGTTTAAAAAGGGACCGATAAATTGTCGTGAATTTGAGAACCAAAAATGCCCATGAACTTTCGAATGGGCCCCTTTTTAAATGTCCCTAAAACATCTTTCTCTTCCGTATAAACTTTTAATTTTTGCCGCAAAACCTTGTCTAGGGATGCCGCGAACAACCTTAGGTTCGATTTCGAAAGGTTTCGATATTTTCGAACCGAACTGAGGTTCGAATTCGAAAGATTTCGATATTTTTGACCGTACCGAGGTTCGAATTTCGAAAAGTTCGCAACTTCAAAACACCGTGGAGTTTCGAAATCGAAAAGTTCGAAGCTTTCACGGTTTCTAAAAGGTCGGGTTCGATTATTTCGAATATTTTTTTTTACTTGAGAATCGAGAAATCTCAAGATTTCGAACTTTCATAACTTTAAATTCGATAGATTCGAAAGTTTGGAATTACTTGGGATCTAAAGTTCGAAACAATCGAAGGTTTCGAATTTATTTGAATCTGAAATTCGAACAATTCGAAGATTTCGAATTTCTTTGGATCTGAAATTCGAACGTTTCGAATTTCTATAAACATAAAGTTCGATAAATTCGAAGACTTCAAATTTCTTGCCACAAAAAGTTCGAAGGTTTCGATTCTCTTTTAGGGCTAAATTCGAAAAAAAAAAAAAAAAAAAAAAAAAACTTTGAAGGTTTCGAATTCCTTTCAAATCCAAGTGCGCAAAGTTCGAAGTCCGGTTTTCATGTTCCTCCAGAGTTTCAGTTTCAAATAACGTTTTCACGCCTCACCAGTGGTTTTCACAAAATCAGGTTTAGAAAAGTCCGGGTGTGATATTTAGACTGCGCGAAGTTGGTCAGGCAATTAAATCAGACGACGAGTGTCTGGGATGTGCTGGAATATTTGCCAGTACAGAGTGACGCGTGACCATAGATCAGTATTTGTGACCACCAGCCCGTGCTTGAACTCATCTCATGGAAACTAACACTCTAACGTGCTAACGTGCATGGATGTGAGGAACTCATTCGACCGCCTTTCTTGGAAGGAGCGCCTATCGCCTATCGCGTAACTATCCGGGTGACATGCTACGGGGGGTGAGTGTACCGATGAGGAGTGTTGACCGCCGCCGCGAGCGGCGGCGCTGGCGGCGCGCTATGAGGTTAGTGCGCCTAGATTTCAGAGTGCTTCCAACCGCCCGATCGGGGACCGAAGGTTCGATGATCGAATCAAGCGGTTCGAAAGGTTCGAAAGATTTCGAATTTTCAAACGTTCCATATTGAGAAATTCGACGGAAGTCGAATTTTCGACCTTGTTAAACTAAGAAGTTCGACGCTTTTCGAAATTTCGAACTTTGCACGTTCAGAAATGAAATGTTTTTCGAACTTTCGACCTTATTACGCTAACAAGTTCGATCCTTTTCGAACCTTCGACCTTATTACGCTGCAAAATTCGATGCTTGTCGCACTTTCGAACTTGATAGACTAAAAAATCGATGATTTTCGAACTTTCGAGTTATTTGCACTAAAAAGGGCGAACCTTTTCGAACTTTCGAGCTTCCTACACTAAGAAATTCGATAATTTTCGAAATTTCGAAATTATTTATCTAAAGAATTCGAAAATGTTCGAACTTTTGAATCCTAAAAAGTCAAAAGTTTGACGAACTTCGAACTTTTAGGGTAAAAGTTCGAAGTTCGTCGAACTTCGAAAACCGGAAGGTGGTTTTATTAGGATTGAAGCAGTCAGGTACATTCGTAATTTTTTTTATCAAATATTTACATGCGGTGCCGCATTCCTTACGAAAGACAATGCCGATTATTTCAATGCTCTGGCATGCTTGGTTTTAAATAAATAAATTCCCTAAGGAGCAAGGAAGGACGACGGGTTTTTCACAATTGCCATTTGGGCCATATTTGAAGCGCGCTATAGCCGAAGCTATATATGGTAGAGATGTTAAACTTTCTAAGAATAATCTATGTATAGTCTAGGAAATTGTCGTCAAGATGAGTTTCGAATAAATATTCAAACATGTATCTACGGTCAATTATGGCCTAAACTTGGTTGTTTTTTGTTTTGTTTTTTGCTTAATTGTTTGAGGTGTTGCATTTAAATTAACACCACAGACGGTACATATCATTGTCATCTGCAGAATACAAAATAATGTATTTATTGTTTTTTTTTTCACGTTGAGGAATAAATTAACTCATGGGGGAAGATTACTAATACTGTTCAAGTTCAGCACGTCACTAAAAAAAAAAAAGAAGTCATTTTTAATTTCTTTTTTTTTTATATTTCCTTATTTTACGTCCCTGGGACGTGTTTCTTTCAGCCTGTACACGTTTTTGGTAGGAGAAACTTGTTTCAAAGTTCTGGGCCTCTGAATATGCAAGAATACAACACTTCCGGCGGCCTCTTGGCAGTTTTTTTTTTTTTTTTTTTTCTCCAGTTTTTCATTTCCGCATTTATTGTTATGTTTATTTTTTTTTATTTTTTTTTTGCACAGTTATTGAGGTTGAAAAGACATAGCTTTGAACTTCCGAACCACTAAACATGTGACGAGTAGTGCCTTCTGACAACGAGTTTCTAACAATGACCATCAACGCGATCTTTTATGCAGTGAAGAGCGACAGTAGCTATACATAGGCATAAATAATTTCAGATTAAAATAATTTTGGCCACGCCCTCTTTCCCCGTATTGTTTTCTTTAACTGTCCGAAATACGAAATATCTGGGGGGGGGGGGGGGGGGGGGGGCAAGGGACTGGAGCCCCCCCCCCCCCCCCTCTTCTCCGTTTTTCCTCCTCCGACGCCACTGGTATGGTAGAACGCTCCTCGACCTCGAGTTGTGTCGGCTTCTGTGCTTTTTGCTTGGCGTTTCTTCCGTCCCGGAAAATAAACCTAAAGCAATAACGAACTAAAAAAATGTCAAGGTGCAGGCGAGCTGGTGGATGTTGATCATGATGTAAAATCCTGAGACTGGGAATGAAATTTGAAAGAAAAAGTGTAAGAAGACAGAAAAAAGGGGACAGGATAACGTCTCAAACTCAGCTCAGTTGAGTTTGATACGTTGTACTGAGCTGAGTTTTCAGCTGAGTTGAGTTTGAGACGTGGTCCTGAGCTGAGTTTGAGACGCTGTCCTTTCCCGTTTTTTCTGTCTTCTTACACTTTTTCTTTCAAATTTCATTCCCAGTCCTAGGATTTTGTATCATGTACAAACTAAACTTACTATATGCCAGCGTCACTCGAGCGGTGTTGGATCGGATTACTACCAGCGTGCAAGGGGATAGGGAGGCAGTTTGCCAGATAGCTTCAAGGTTTTTGTGAGCCTCAACCACCTGCCTGCCCCTGGCCGTTTCGAACTGGATGAGTATCGTTAAACAGTGCGTTCGTGTGATCACTACTGCGTGATGCACGTTAAAGACCCCCCGAGCTGGTGGTCACAAATACTGATCTGTGGTCACGCGTCAGTGTACTGGCAAATATTCCAGCACATCTGGGACACTCGTCGTCTGATTTAATTGCCTGACCAACTTCGCGCAGACTAAATATCACACCCGGACCTTTCTCAACCTGATTTCGTGAAAACCAGTGAGGCGTGAAAACGTTATTTGAAACTGAAACTCTGGATGAACATGAAAACCGGACTTCGAACTTTGCGCACTTGGACTTGAAAGAAATTCGAAGTTTTATTTTTTCGAATTTAGCACTAAAAGAGAATCGAAACCTTCAAACTTTTCGAACTTTTTTTTGTGGAAAGAAATTCGAAATCTTCGAATTTATCGAACTTTATGTTTATAAAATTCGAAACGTTTGAATTTCAGATCCAAAGAAATTTGAAATCTTCGAATTTCAGATTCAAAGAAATTCGAAACCTTCGATTCTTCGAGCTTTCGATCCCAAGAAATTCAAAACTTTCGAATCTCTCGAACCTCAAGTAAAAATATTCTAAATAATCGAACCCGAACTTTTAGAAACCGTGAAAGCTTCAAACTTTTCGAAATTCGAATCTCGGTACGGTCGAAAATATCGAAATCTTTCGAATTCGAACCTCAGTTCGGTTTGAAAATATCGAAACCTTTCGAAATCAAACCTAGGGTGGTTCGCGGCATCCCTAGTCGAAAGCGTCGGCCGTCTGGAAGCGTCAGCGCTTTGCTATGTCTCTCCACCGCCGCAATTCTCCCCGCCATTCTCTGTGGTTTGAGTTGCTCCATCTCTTAAATCTAGGCTCTCGGTATCCGGTGAGTGCCCAACACTCCCACTAGGTGGCG
Organism: Ixodes persulcatus; assembly: GCA_013358835.2. NCBI lineage: Eukaryota > Metazoa > Arthropoda > Arachnida > Ixodida > Ixodidae > Ixodes > Ixodes persulcatus. The sequence goes on along the minus strand of JABSTQ010002616.1, from coordinate 12,035 downwards.
CTACTTTAGCTCCGCACGCAGGCGGCCATATATGGGCAAAAAACGGGAGCCTCGTTCCTACCGTCGCCTGCGCCGATAAAGGAGAGGACCTGCGCCGATAACGGAGAGGATGACTACTTGTTTGCGGTTAATGCAAAACGCTTTCGCAACTCCCGGACACCGCTCGTCGGAAGTTCCTATACCGCCGACGGCATACCGACGACTAGGTCGAGAAATCCTCCTTCTTGGTATCGGCGCAGGCGACGGCGCAGCACGAGGCTCCTGTTTTGCCAATATATGACCGCCTGCGTAGGGAACTAAACTAATCAAAATCATAGACCTAGTGGGATATTTTGAGATTCGTGTTACCCTGACCTCCTGTTTTTCCCCACTCTCCAGGGTTAAAACAAACAAACAAAAATGCCAGTGTTTTGCAGGTGACGAACCGCTCGTTCGTCGCATCTTTTGTAAAGATGATCGGAATCCAGAGTACGTGAGGGAGTGGTTGTGTTGTCTATCGTGGTAGGTCTGCGCCGGTAACGGCAATGCAGAGCGCAAGTACGGCTGCTTCTTTTGCAAGGGTTGTGGTGACGTCAAAACGCCGAGCTCCGATTAGCTCTGATTGAAGGATTGTGGGTAGACCTCAAGCAACACATCCTAAAAGCTAAGGCCGTAGCGCTCCGAGTCGTGATGTCACAATGGCCGGAGGAGCGAGGCCTCGTCGAGAAAAGGCGTTCGGTTCTGTTCACCCCGGCCGCGTCGTCTGCTCTGTCGGGTCATGTGGTTTGTTTGTGCGCATTTATCCGGCATTATTATGCGTTTTAAATGCGCAGTCTTGTATAATGTATTACATATATAATCTAAACATACTATACAATGCGTTACTAGGGTTGAGAGTACTAAATTTATCACTGGAAGGTGAATTACTGCAATCTTATGTGATATTATTGAAAGTGTGTTGTTTTGTGCTTATGTGTTTATTTATGCTAATGGTATTTTATTGCCTTTCCTGCAGTCATACTACAATCCTAGTTGTATTAAGGTATTATTGAATAAAAATAAATTCTATTTTGTTCTAAGACAGCTTGAGCTCATAGAGAGAAGTGGATTAGTTGATTGTAAATAGTAAGTAAATTTAGTACCCCTGCAAAACGGAAGAATTAATATATTTTCATTAAACGATATTATAGGATTGAATCAGCTCGCGATCCTGAGTGACTATACGAGCGTCGCGAGTTGATTTTCCGACCCCATAGTGTCATTTGATGTAAATTACATTAATGTTGTCATGTGGCCGGGGTATAACGCAAGAATTTAGTGACTGCATGCGTTAACACCACTTACATGATTGTAAGGGACGCCTGTCTAGCCGTGACCGCGTTGACTACATTTACCTGATTTTTTGACGGTCGATCCACGCGCGTTGCCTTCGCTTCGGGTTTCGCCGCTCGCCCCCGAAGGCCTTCCTTTGCGACGTCACGAGAAGAGCGCTACCGCCGCTACGGCCTTAGCTTCTAGGAGGTGTTGCCTCAAGGCAGCTTGCTTTGGGGTCTACGTTCTGCAATAATCCGAGGCCCGTTATTTTTTCTTCTCTTTTTTAATAAACAGTTCGACACCACAAGGTGTCCTTTATTTATTTAGGAAACAATAGAGAACAGCGTGTGGGCGAACTCCTCAACGGTAAGGAACAAATACAATTTATTGCGAAAAGAAGAAAAACAAAGTGCTGTCGTGTCAACGTCGCTGCAAGTCGGACACCTGAAAGTTGCGCGTGATTGTAGTGAATCACGTTTCCTGCAATGATGCTTCTAAAATCAGAGTGTCGAACCGAAATTTTTATCGGTTCGGTTCAGGTTCGGGTTCACGGCTTTCGGTTCAGTTCCGGTGCAGCTTTGGGGAGCAAAAATAACCCTGAAAGTCAACTCTGGCGTCCCTCAAGGTTCCGTTCTAGGGCCACTACTTTTTCTAATTTATGTGAACGATGTTGCTTCTTCATTATCCTCTATCGCCCGATTATATGCTGACGACCTTGTGATTTATCGAAATATTTCTTCCATTGATGACTGCGTAACGTTGCAACAAGATCTAGAGGCTTTACCAACTTGGTGTGATACATGGCTCGTGACGATCAACACGGAAAAATCTAAAATAATGTCATTCTCAAGATCACAAAACAAAGTCAGTTTTTCATATTCCATTTCATCTGGCGTCATTGAGCGGGTGAACAGATTTAAATACTTAGGAGTTAACCTCTATGAAGACTTATCATGGAAGAGTCACGTCAACTACATTTTTTCTAAAGCTAACAAAACATTAGGATTTATAAGAAGGCATCTTTTTCTCTCAAACTCCTTCGTTAAACGTTTAACATATATTACAACTAAGCTGGAGTACGCATCAGTGATATGGAACCCTCATCGAAGCTATTTAATTAATCAACTGGAAGCTGTCCAAAATCGTGCCACTCGTTTTATCACTCGTAACTACACTAGGAATAGCATCTCTTCTTTAAAGCAGTCCAAAATCCCTACAAACTCTCGACACTCGTAGAAAAATAGACCGGCTTTCTTTCATGCAGAGATTATACTATAACCCGTGGTCTCCCCCAACCTTTATTTCCCCGGCCCATCATACTTCCTCTCGTCTCGACCACTCCTGTAAAGTTGAACCCATTTTTTCGAAAACCAACACATTCAAATACTCACCTCTTCCATTATGCATATCGGATTGGAATAGCTTGCCAACAAGCTTGGCAACTACCAGTGACCATAATGTTTTTTTTTTTTTTTTTTTTTTTTTTTTTTTCAGCTGATTTCTAAAATGTGCAAACTTTTTCTGCGTTTTTTTTCTTTTATTTTTTTATTGTGTTTTGTTGTCTTGTTTTTGAGCCTTGAATATGACAACCCCTTTATAAAATGCCTCCCTCAAGGGGCCCTTAAGGTAATATAAATGAAATGAAATGAAAGTTCAAACCGGTTCGAACCGGTTTGAACCGCTAAATTGAGAATTTATTTTGCGCGGTTTTTTGGTAATAGGCACTACTTCCGCCGTGAAACGAGTAACTGTACGTTGTTTATCGTTCGCAAAATCCACTTTTATTTTCAGGTACAAAAAATAAGAAATTGCGCTATTTATTTTGACCCAACAGTAAAATAAAATCTAGATCAACATTAAAAAAAAAAAAACAAAAAAAACGTCGTGTTTATACGACTGAGCATCCATTTGTTTACCTTAGTCGTGACTACCTTAATCGAAAGGTAGTCACGAAGTATGGTAGGTCACCTAAGATACCCGTGATTGATACAACTTTGCATCGCAGTATTAAAAGCTGAATCGTAGTTGTGCTCTTGAACTAGGGAATTAATTGAAGGGCATAAAATCATAAAATGGGTATCTCGTCACCATATATATATCATGAAATATACTTCACAAAATACGGTTTACAATATACAGGGTGCGGCCGAAAGGACCAGCATATTTTACACGCCTCGTAAAATGCGAATTCCAAACCTACATATCTGAAATTGGGAACGCAGACGTAGTTTCCCAAGAATTTTAATGTCCAATTTGTTTCTTTAGAGCTCCATCTTGAGGTAGCGAAGTATTAAAAATACAGCAGAATCGGAGGCCGTCTATTTCGTATGTCCTATACCAGCCTGGTTGTCGACTGCACACTGGTTTCCGAGCTCCCTCCCGGGTAGCTTGCTGAACGCAAAAACGCCGAAACTCAATAGCAGAGTCTGGCGATGAGCGAGGTAATATATGAACAATGCCCACCTGGGAACAAGCTCACAAACCAGTGTGAAGACGATGACCATCCGGTACAGGGCATAGGAAATGTACGATCGTTGTTTTTGCTATATTTTTAATATTTTACTATTTATGACTCAGCTCTGGAAAAAAAAAAGTAATAAAACTTGTCGCGAAACTACGTTCGCGTGCCTAATATCAGGTATGTACTGTCACGATCAATATGAGTGCGAACACCACTCCGCGTGGCGCGCGGCACTATCAGTGCCCCCTGGCGATTGCTCTTTGAAGTATAAGTGCACTTTGCGGTCGAAACAAATCGTCTCTAGCGATCGCCGCGCTACTCTTTTCTTCCGGGTCGTTTGCTAGCGAAAAACGGTCGGCGAAGTCGCGAAACCATTTACCAATGACGAAGTCCATTTTTTTCGCTAGCAACGTGCGCCAGCAGAAATAACTTAGATAAATATTTTTAGAGTCATCTATTTGATTAGTATGTTTTCGTGGATTATTCCCATTACTCCGATAACAATACCCGATACTTCGCTGATGCCTTTAAGCATGCATAATATTGCTATCGAAGGCATCAAAATAATGAACTAAGACTGCCTATCATTTCATTCGCGTGAGTTTTGCGAGAGGAAAGAACCACCAATTCTTAGAGACAAGATGTTAGCGCGGTGCGAGCGTGGGTGATACCCTTCATCAAGGTAAACAGCGCAGAAAAATGACGATGACGTAAAAGAAACGCACGGGGCGTCCCCGTCGTTTTTTTCTTTCGCGCTGTTTTACATGATGAAGGGTATCACCCACGCTCGCACCGCGCAAACTTTTTGCCTGTGTGCGTTGGTGTCCTTGGTTCTCGCAAGAATCACGCGAAGGAAGTAGTATAGGCACTCTTAGTTGATTGTTTTGATACCTCCGATAATATGATGTATGCTTAAAGGCGTCGGAGAAGCATCGGGTATTGTTATCGGAGTAATTGGGATAATCTACTAAAACACCCCAATCAAATAGATGACCCTAAAAATATTTATACAAATTATTTCTGCTGGCGCACGTAGCGAGAAATGCGCTTCGTCATTGGTGAACAGCTTCGCGGTTTCGCCGACCGTTTTTTGCTAGCAGATGACCGGAAGTGTAAAGTGGTGCGGCGATCGGTAGAGACGATATGTCTCGACCGCAATGTGCACTTATACTTCAAAAAGCAATCGCCAGGGGGCACTGATAGTACCGCGGGCCACGCGGAGCGGTGTTCGCACTCATATTGATCGTGATAGTACGTCTTGCATTCGAATTTTGCAAGGCGTGCCACAATGTGTTCCCCTGTATATGATGACGATGCAACTACGCAAAAAGCAGTTGAAATATTTATGACAAATGCATGCATTTGTAGTCACTCTGGGTCAGTGATATACCTTTTTGTAAAAACGCTGACAATCACGACACAATTGTTTTCCTAACTAACACCTGTTACACTCGGCGCCGTGATACAGGCGAAGAATCATGCAGAAAAAAGTGATCGAAATGGTTCACTATAATTTATACGCAGCTTCGTACTCAGATCGAATCTGGCCTAAAATAGAGCGTACTCAAGTGAGCATTTTTTTCTTATACAGGATAAACTGGCATAGCCGGGGTTTTGAGGTTTGTTCTTGACAAGATGCCGGTCAATTCTATTTGAAAATGAGCATCGCACTTGCCCTTGCAGGTGTGCGATACGGATCCAAAAGATGCAAATAATGAAAAAAAGGAACCACTTCAATATTTAAACTATCGTTTTACATAACTAACAGTAAGGAGAATAGCAATGATTGCGAGAATAAACAATCAACGCTCGAGTACAAAAATGTGACAGAAAACACAATGGCATGAATTAAAAAGGGTGATCATTTAGTGCTTTACTAAAGTCAGGGAGATAAAAAATGAAAGCCGTTTACAACTCCCTGTAATGCCGAATTAGAGCGCAGCTCTTAAGGAGGAGGAGGGAAGGGTACTGAGGGGAGGGTATACCACTCCTCCCTCCTCCTCACCTCGTCATCCTGCCTCCTCTCCTCCTCCTCATCCCTCCTCCTCTTCCCCTCCTCCTCCTCCCCCTCCTTCTCGCCTCGTCACGAGGGTCCCGCGCGGTGCATTATGGGACATTTCCCATAATGCACCACGCGGTTACGCCGACGCCAATGGCGACGGCGCCGCTCAAGCCGGAAACGGCCGCCTAAAGAGCTGCGCTATAAAAATATTATAGGGCAGTGCGTTCAAAGTAGGTATAGTGCGTGAAAAAAAAAAAATGAAAACTTGAAAATGTTAGTTCGAGCAAATATAAGCTGAGGAGAGAACTCATGGTGGTTCCTGGAACAAAATAGTATTTCACGCTCTACTCGACATGGCAGCTCTGACAGTCTGCGTACGCAATCGTCATAGTTTCGTCACGATTCCCTGTGGACTTTGTTTTTGTCCAGCCCAAAGGCACATAGAATTGCTGTTCATGACATAAAGGAGGCAATAACAGATTCCGATATGTTTGACAAGTTATATATGTGTCAGGAACACAGTTATTTAACGCTATCACAAATCACTTCGGGCCTATCGAGGATAAAAACGCAGAAAAAGATTTGCAGAGCATCTTTCAGATAAATTGCGGGTGCATATATTTATGATGTATATCTTCGAGGTGATCGACCCTTCATTTATGCTGTCAATCCTTCAGTCAGTAATTAAATATAGTTTTATTATCATCAATAGATGTGACTGTATTAAGTTCACATAACTGAAAATAACGGATTGATGGGCTAGTTAGTTGTTGACAGACATAATAGAAGAGTAGCGCGTAGAAGACGGAATAAACCTTTGAGTTGCAAGTTAGCGCTCGTCTTGTGTTTTACTTCTCCGTCCCATCTTTCATGCGGTACCCTTTTACGCATGTCACATAACTTAACTGCTTGAGACCGATACGGGAGGACGATTCTCGATACACCATCTGTTGAAGGCTGTGAAAATATGCCTTTTTTATTTCGCCGTTTGGCAGTGTGAAACAGCGGGTCGCGGGATATGCCAAAGAGGACTTTGTGCACACATGATAGATCCGAAGTCAAATACACGAAATGGGCAGACAGAGAACGATAATAAATGATAATCTTCGAAATAATCTAATGTACGACGCCTTAAAGGGGCAGTGCAATGATTTTAATGTTGAAATAATTGGCAGTTTGTGTTTTTTTATATTGTTAAAGCAAGCCCAAGTGCCCAAAAACGCGTCACCTTTCCCCGAAAAACTGCTATTCTGCTGCGTAATCGCAAAGAAAAAACGAATTATTTGCCGGTCTGCAGCCGCCTGTCGGGGTTATGGGAACTAAAATGACACCGTCTCTGGGGGATACGAGGAAGTCAACAAAACCTGTCCCCCTCCGCTGCTACAACTCGCCGTCAGCCCCGTGGCGAACCGTCCTTTGTGTCCATCGCACGCCGCGACCTTTGACGAGGCTAATCCTTTAAAAGTCGACGATCGCAGAGGAAGTGGCTGGGGTCTCTGAAGAGAGGACCCAAGGGAAAACCACGTGAACCCTCAGAGTACGTCACTCGAAAGTCAACGTGGAGGGTTGAGAGGCACTTTGACCTTCGATTTGTTTCATTTTTTGTTTTTTTAATAAGAACTAGCGCTCGCAAGAAAATACCGTTTTCTGCTTTTCGTTCCATAGGTGACGCAGATTAATTTCCGCAGTTAATTGGCCAAAGTCTGAAAATTGTTGCACAGCCCCTTTAACGAATATATATATATATATATATATATATATATATATATATATATAATATATATATATATAGGTGAAGCAGAGTAGTTTGAGAACAATGGACCAGGAAAATGTAAGAGGTCAGAGATCCGTAGTTGCGGAGTTGCTATGCTAGGAGTTTATTGTATGTATTACGACAGTTTCGCCGAGAGGCTCGGCTTCGTCAGGAGATGGCATACATGTATGCCATCTCCTGACGAAGCCGAGCCTCTCGGCGAAACTGTCGTAATACATACAATAAACTCCTAGCATAGCAACTCCGCCAAGTACGGATCTCTGACTTATTATATATATATATATATATATATATATATATATATATATATATATATATAGAGAGAGAGAGAGAGAGAGAGAGAGACGTAATTATATTCCTATCCTAATTACACATAAATAGCTCGAAGGACTGACGAAGATTCTTGTAACACTTACTTAAATCACATTTGGCCATCAGTTTGCATGAACTCGCAACTTCGCGAAATACCAGCTCGGGAGGCTGGTTACACTCGGTTCAACGGGTCCATATCACATGAGCGAATGACGTTTTAGCGAACAGCCACATTTGACCGAATCGACGTTTTAGCGAATAACGGGGGCGCGCGTTAACCCATCTGCCGCGCTGCGCTTACGCCGCTGCGCGGCGACAGTCTGCGGCGGCTCATTACAAAAATGTGAACCTATTTGGCCCACCCGAAAACGCCGCTTCGCGGCGTCCGACTATTCGCTAAGGTGTCATTCGGTGAAACGTGGGCGTTCGCTAAAACGTCATTTTGTTTGGCTGCTATGTATCATCGCGAAAAAGCTATACTTCGTCTCACCCTAGCATGGACTAACTGCGAAGGCTGTGCTAGCGCGAGCGGCCAGCCTTGACTGCCTTGACTAGAGCACTTGCTGCACGAGCGCTCGTGCAGCCGCCGCGGCTTCATTCAAAGCGACTAGCTCGCGCTTTTAGCACGCGCGGCTAACAATAGTCCATACTAAGGTGAGACGAAGTATATCTAACTGCACAAATTTACAATTTGGACATCAACTTTTGCTAGTGTTGCGAACACCGCATTTCACGAGGAAACTGAACTCTTTAAGATGGTTTGCACGTGACGTCATCGCACTATATGATGGTGGTAATAGACCTTTCCGGAAATATGTGGCGCCCCCACCGAATGCTTGACCATAGCCTCCTCTACACTCACAAAGCCTGGCAGTTCGATGACGGAGCCATAAAGTGCCCGGTCGCAGATTTGGAGCGCGACGATCTGATAGCACAGAGCATTTCTCGGGGAGTCTGGTATTCAGCGCACAGCTTTTGCAGCAGCGAGGACCCGAAACATGGTTTTCAAATCCGACGAGAAAAGAAGAGGTAGCCAGAGGAACGCGAGAAGCATGAGCGGACATTCCATCGCTCGGGACATGTGTGTTTCGGCGTCCAGATCTCTCCCATACATCAACAGTAGTCCCAAAGTGTCACCAAATGACGTCACAAGGGCCGGAGTGTTCTGCTTTCGGATGACGCGATCCTGGCGGTTGGTCGTAAAAATGCTGGCGAACAGCACGAGCGAACGTGAGTGTCGCTGTCGTCGCGGCGTCCCAACTTCTGGCTGCTCAAATTTCTGTGGACTGTCACATTGAAGAGCAACCTGCAGCAGAACAGGCGTCTGCCACATCAACCGCCGTTGCTGGAACACCGCCAGGATCGCGTCCGGCGACAGCACGACACTTCTATGACGTCATTAAGCGGAAATTGAGGGACCATTTTTTTGGGCGCGGTAAACACACCAGTTGGAGACGCGTGACACTATGCACGTCAAGTGACCACGTGACACATGATTAATTATACTGCCAAAACAAAAGCGCTTCGAGAACCCACATTTGATCAATATATAGAAATGCAGCTGCCAATTTTTTACTCTCAAATATTTATTTTGTGACACAAACAAAAAAGAAAAAAATACCGTAAACCGTTTTGAACCGGTTACCGTTATATTTTCTTGGGGGGTTCAGTTCCGGTTCAGTTCCAAGATGGCGGCGAAGATTTCGGTTCGGTTCAGTTCCGGTTCGGCTAAAAATAACGGTTCGGTTCCGGTTTGACACCCTGCTTCTAATGCTAACAAACTTGTTCCGCGGAAGGTAGTACTAAATGTAATTCAATCGCTTTTCCCAAAACACTGTCCAAGCAGGAGGAGCGTCATCAACATCCCACAAATCATTCGCGATAGGGCAAAGTGGAGTCACTAACAAATTACAGGTGTGCCGCCGAGGCATCCGGGAGAGCCAACAGAACAAACTTTGCGGAGGATCTTAAAAATAAAATATACACGGGCAGTTTTCTTTTTTTTTCCCCCCCCCCCTTCTATTTATGTTGTTTATTTCGTGTTTTCCATCGTAGTCCTTGCCACTCACCTTATGCACACGCTCACACCCAACCATAAATTTGCTTGCGTTCCGAGATGTCACCATAACCTATTTTAAGAATTGTCCCATCTCTATAAGACTCATCAGCGGTGACAACCTCGCTCCATAGATAAAAGATTCGTACGTTTTTCTTTCCTTCTTTCTATCTTTCACGTCTGGGAAAGTATCTCGAGCACAAGCCTCTGGTGACACAACATCGGCTGCCCAGCGATCGAACCCGAGTTCAAAGAACATGGAGACCAACTCGTGCCTAGCGGCAACTTGCGCAATCGCGCCTAATTGGACGGTTCAAGAACGGCATCGGCCTAATGAAGTATCGGATGCGTCTTTAGTGAAAGGTGTTATCGAATAGAACTTCAAGAACGCACCTGGAGCTCGCATCGGGCCTCAGTGAGACGTATGGTTCAATGAGGAGAGCTATCTTCGCGCCGTGCAATTTTATGCGAGTGAACAGACCTATAAGGACAGGTTGACACATAAATAACGCGGTCCTGGCGTGCGAAGAAAACCCATAACTAGTCCGAATTCCCGAGCGGCAGTGATCAGAAGAAGCCATAACGGTAGCAGACGACGCGTGCCAGCAGAGAGCAGACGACGCGATGTGGGTGCTGCAGATGTCTGGTAGCTCTGATCGCACTTGTCCTGGCCAGCCGGACAGAAGGAAGGATCCTACTCCCCAAAGCCTGCGTCATAGGTGAAGTGATAAAAAAGATATTTATATATATACATATAATTTATTTATTTATGATGGCGAGGGACATCGTGAACTATCAACAACTGTGTACAACTGTGAAAACGTTACTTCTTCAGGCTAGTTCATACTCGAGCTCAGCATTCGCTTGTCGTCGCATAGATTCCTTCGCGTTGTTCGCGTTATGCACGAAATCCACAGTGTTTATCGTCCTTGGGATGTTTAGTGGAGCTCATATACTTGTATATGTAGGCGGCGTGGCTGCAGAAGGAGATGTGACTTGCAGCGAATTACGAATACATTTGTTGTTTCCGAACGCTCTCGGGCACTTACCCAAAAACAGGGTAAGTGCCAAGGATCTTAATGATCTTATTGGTTTAAATCATGTTCTTCTCCTTTTTTTTAATTCTGAATATTCTATATAGTTTACAAGCAACCGCGCACGACTGTGTTACATTGAGCCACAACAAAAGCTACTTGACATCATCAATGACACCTGGGAACAAGGTTCTGTGCCTGATACCTCAAGCTTTCGCTCATATATCCGATACCTAAAGGCACAAGGACCCCACCAAGCCCGAGAACCTACGCCCCATATCACTTACGCCAACGATAGCAAGCTTATCGAACGAATGATACTCGCCCGTATGCAACACTACCTTGAATACGTCCAACCGGGCCTTCACCCGGCGCAGGCAGGTTTTCGTCCCAACATGGGTACGCACGACTGCCTCTGGCTCTTGCGGCGAGTGATCAACAGGAATCTCGAAACTAATGCCTGACTATGTCCTGGCCATTGACATGCGAAAGGCCTTTGACAACGTTCGGCAGGAGGTCATCCTTCATGACTGGCTCAGAGATATCCCAGCCAACGAGCCTACAACTGGATTCGTTCCTTTCTTCACAGTAGACCCATACGCCTTCACGGAACCGCACCGGGGTGGACGCCATGCACATTCTACCTTGACAGAGGCGTGCCCCAGGGCTCCATACTCGGTCCCATGCTTTTCAATCTCGCCATGGCAAGGTAGCGGATGCCCTGGAACGGGACACCACGGCACGATTTACTATTTATGCAGATGACATTACAATATGGACTGAAGCTAGCGACCACCTAGATGAACAACAAATGCAAACTGAACTACAAGCAGCAGTCCTAAGCCTAGAGACAACCCTAGATGCACTGGGGCTGCAACTATCGCCCGAGAAGACCGAACTCATCAGCATGACGGAAGCGGCGCCACCAACCCGAGGAAGCAAATCACCCTGGTGCTCGGCTCGGCACCATCACCTCAACGAACGGACATATTCGCATCCTTGGTGCCCACATCGCTAGCTGTAATAGCCACGCCAGGTATTCAAACGTTACGTAAGAGCTGGACACCCCTCCTTCACGCCGTCCGCCGCATGTCCAACAAGTT
>JABSTQ010002615.1:0-33823 GCA_013358835.2 Ixodes persulcatus | reverse complement strand
ATTGATCTTCGCTGCACATTAATAAACCTTTAATTACTAGGTATACATTTATATATTTATAAAAATATGTATAATGGCAACGTACATATTTTTTTTATAAATTGCACTATAATTAGCGGCATAAAAGGTGTTTACTTAAATTAACATTTATGTACATATATAAAAATGTATTAAACATTTACATAAAAACCTACTATTTTTTTTTTTTTTTTTACATCGGACCCAGCAGGCCGTTGTGACGCGCACGCGGATTAGTTTTACGCGTTGTCAACAGATGGCGCTGCACATGCGAAGCGGATTTAACCTTTCGTACAGTAAGCTAGGCCAAAAAATTCAGCAATCCTTACCGGGATTGATGTATGCGGATGATATCGTACTAATGGCTAACAACAGGATAGATTTGCAGGACTTAATGAGCATCTGTGGTAGGGAAGGAGAGGAATTAGGTTTAGAATTCAGTAGTGAAAAAATTAGCAGTCATGATTTTTAACAATGATGATGTTGAGAGACTGAAGATACAGAATATTACAGTTGAGAGAGCTAGTAAATACAAGTATCTTGGAGTATGGATATGTGATGGTGCAGAATATCTCAGTGAGCATGAAAGTATATAATAGGTAAGGGCAACAGAAATGCAGCTGTAATGAAAAATAGAGCACTTTGGAATTACAACAGGTATGAGGTGGTGAGAGAGATTTGGAAAGGGGTCATGGTGCCTGGCTTGACTTTTGGAAACGCAGTGCTATGCATGAAATCCGAAGCGCATGCAAGACAAGAAATAAAACAGCGTGGAGTAGGTAGGCTGGCTTTGGGGGCACATTGCAAAACACCAAACCAGGGAGTACAAGGAGACATGGGATGGGGGTCGTTTGGGGCAGGGAAGCTGTGAGCAAGATAGAATTTGAGGATCGGTTGAGACAAATGGGGCAAATGGATGGGGAGCAATGGGCACGAAAGTTTTTCAGCTATTTATACATGAGGAGTATAGACACAAAATGGAGACAGCGCACTAGGAAATTAAGAGGAAAGTTTTTAGGCTATAGTGGGGAAGAAAGTTAAGGCCACAGAAAGAGATTGGTGGATAGAGGGAATGCAGACAAAGAAGGCTCTGGAAAGCTATAGATTAAACAGAACAGTTATTGCCAAAGAAAGCATTTATGACAATTCTAGGGGAAGCTCACTGTTGTTTGAGGCAAGGACAGGTGTTTTGCGAACCAGAACATACAGAGCGAAGTACCAGGAAATGGAAACAGTGTGCGCTGCTTGTGGAGCAGAGGACGAGACGGCTGAGCACTTGATACTCTACTGCAAAGGGCTTCACCCAATGCATACCGAAGACAACATAGATTTAATAAAGTCATTGGGTTTTAGAAACAGCGAAGGAAAAGTGGATGTCAAGACAGTAGAGATTACCAAGCAAAGATTAAGGGAATGGTGGCAGAAAGTGAGAGAAAACTAGGCATTTTCGATTAACTGATGGCAAGGGGGTTTTATAGCCTCACTTTCTTTTCAGTACGGAGTGAATATAGTTTTCACATTTAAATATTCTAAGCTTAAAGGGTAAGACAAAATGGCTAGGTGGCGCAAGCTACCGCCCGATCCAAAGGGCTCAGCCATATTCATCAGAGCCGTTTATTGAGAGAGTCAGAGCCGTTTATTGAGAGAGTTTGGCCATACATTGGTTTGAATAGGCGAGCATCTCGGGCCAACCACAGGCCGCGAAACAGCCCCTAGCGGTGGTCGCGTGCTCTAAATTTGTGCCACGACTATACTTCGTTTCACCTTATGTGCGAGCGAAGGCAAAACTGGAAGCGCGAGCACGGAAGCTCCGTGCGTTCAGGCTTTGCTCGAGCGCGCGAGCTGGGGAGAAATGCAAAAAGCGCTGGTCTCGCGCTTCTAGCTTTGGCTTCGCTCGCAGGTAAAGTGAAACGAAGTATAATTTGAGCCGTGCCGAGCGGAACTCCGCGTCTCAAGACGCTCGCGCACCCCACCCTTTGTACTGCTTTCTTTCAGCCAGTCTCAGGACGCTGTTCTAGCAGTGCAGACAAAGGCATGGGCACGAGCACCTGGCTTTGGAAAGTGCCTCCTATGCACGAGGTCTCGTACAAACAATAGCGTTTCGCTGAGCTAGGCTCACGCGCCTGTGCCTTTGTCTTCACTGCAGACATTTGTGAGATGGAGTAGAGGTCTCCTGATTGGTCGACGCTGTGTCACAAATTTAGTTTACGCTCTAAGCGTGGGGGGAATATTCGGCGCTGGCGGCGGCCTTTGCTCCGCCTATTGTCCAAACTCTCCTAATATACGGCTCTGGAGAGAGTTTGGCCATACATTGGCTTGAATAGGCGAGCATCTCGGGCCAACCACAGGCCGCGAAACAGCACCTAGCGGTGGTCGCGTGCTCTAAATCTGTGCCACGACTATACTTCGTTTCACCTTACGTGCGAGCGAAGGCCAAACTGGAAGCGCGAGCACGGAAGCTCCGTGCGTTCAGGCTTTGCTCGAGCGCGCGAGCTGGGGAGAAATGCAAAAAGCGCTGGTCTCGCGCTTCTAGCTTTGGCTTCGCTCGCAGGTAAAGTGAAACGAAGTATAATTTGAGCCGTGCCGAGCGGAACTGCGCGTCTCAAGACGCTCGCGCACCCCACCCTTTGCACTGCTTTCTTTCAGCCAGTCTCAGGACGCTGTTCTAGCAGTGCAGACAAAGGCATGGGCACGAGCGCGTGGCTTTGGAAAGTGCCTCCTATGCACGAGGTCTCGTACAAACAATAGCGTTTCGCTGAGCTAGGCTCACGCGCCTGTGCCTTTGTCTTCACTGTCGACATTTGTGAGATGGAGTAGAGGTCTCCTGATTGGTCGACGCTTTGTCACAAATTTAGTTTACGCTCTAAGCGTGGGGGGAATATTCGGCGCTGGCGGCGGCCTTTGCTCCGCCTATTGTCCAAACTCTCCTAATATACGGCTCTGATATTCATCCATCCATCCATCCATCCGGTGGTCGGTAGAGAAGGGAAGCCATCGCCGAAGTTGGTGTATTGATAAACGTGTCGTTATGTCAAAACCATATCTGCGCTTCTTGCGACCCAACTAAATACGCCATGGTGGTCGAGGGCAGAAAGCTGCAGTTCAGCGATCGGAGGGCACCCAGGGAAAACCAGACAGAAGAGAAAACAGCTGCGGAGGGCACAGTGGTAAAAATGGCGGAAAGTCTACCTCGAAAATGTTCGACTGTTGTGACACAAGCAATTGGAAATGTTTGATTGTAAGGTGGGTGCGCAACCGCATCCTACCAGGACTTCACCTGCGCAACGCGGAAACACGGGTGAGCACCTTTCTTCACGCGATGGAGAGAAGCTGGGGACGTCGCCACGGATGCTGACAGACGCCAGCGGCTAATCTTTCACCCGCACGAATACTAGCTCTGAAAGGGCGATTCAATCGTCGCAATTAGCTAACGAGGCAGCTGAAGCGGTCCTTACAGAGCTAAACTGCGCTTCCTTCAACCCGGAAACGTGGACGTCACCGAACCTTATTCTCATTCTCGGTTTTTGACAATAAAGTCTGGTCAATCTTGCATTTTGTGCCGTGTTTCGTTGCTGGCGTTGGCACCAGCGGGGCCAATCGGTTCCGTAAACCAGCTACACCAGTTGGATCCAACCAATAATTTAGATCGCCACCTGCGCGGGGCAATTTTCAGTTCCCCTTTTTACGGCCAGCCTTGCAATCTTTGCCGCCCTATATTCGCGCTCTTTAGTGCAGCGGCAAAACGCAAGTACTGTACATACCTTGTTGCCCATCCGGCTTGGGTGGACGCCGTCGTGGCCGATCCACTGGTGCCACTCGTCAGCCAGCCCGTCGAGGAACGTGAACCCTTCCCTGCGACACAACTCTCGCAGCAGCGAGTTCACCTCTCGGTGACGGTCATTTAAAGCCTCGATCTCTGCAGCGTGACTACGCTGCCATTCCAATGAGCAGAACCTATTCTCCCGTCTCGGAAGAACGGCAGAAAAGGCGATCTGCATCAGCTAGACGACGATATTTGTCGATGTACACGCTGGCACTAATATTGGAATTATTAGTGCCGACGTGCAGGATGACAACATAAAAATCGGGTAGCCTCTCAGACACCTGGGAAAACAAGTGCTCGATTCTAATACCACTAAACGCCGCAACCTCAACAGCCATCCGACTATTCAATTGGAAGTACTGGGGCAAGTACTTCACCATCGAATCGCCGGCTACCAAAACTCGAGGCATGTTGGGGGTGCGATCAAGGCTAAAATACAAAGAGTAGCACTAGATACGGAAAATGTATTGCTAAAAAGAACACGACAATGCTAAACAAAACGCTTCAAAGAGTGCGAAAATCAGGCAAAAGAGCTTGCGTGACCGGAGCCGACAGCAGAGCGGCCAGGAAGGAATGGGGGCAGACCAGGCAGACGCAGGGCACATGTCATAACAAAGGCAACATCCGGGGCCGGGGATGATACGTCACTTCCGGCGTCGAAGGAGTGATTTCCACACGGGCGTCTCTCCTCCGACGGGCCTACGTCACTTCCGGCGTCGGAGGAGTGATTTGCACACAGGCCTCACTCCTCCGACGGGCGTCGGAGGAAGCACTTCCGTGGAAGTTTCCCCCGGCAGATTTGGCAGGAGGAAGTTCCCCCCGACGGCCGGAAGCGGAGCGCCGCACGAATTGCCGGAGTCGTGCGTTTTGTAGTATCCTGTTTGGACACCCCTTAACTTGCAGAAATCCAAACTGTGCGAGCCTGCGCGCAAGTCAAGAGCGTACGGAGCGGTAGGCTCGCACTCATCCCCTTCGGTGCACATAAGCTCACTCTAAAAAGCCTCGAACCAAACCGTGCGCAGCAGACGACATCCGTTGCAGGAACCGTTTGACGTGCGATTGCTTTGCAGCTGTTTGTTCCGTTCTCTGTTCTGCACTTCAAGATGAGTTGTTTTGTGCATTGAAGAGTTGGAAATGAGAAGTGAGTGCCCGTGGTGGATACCCGTGATCGGCTCCGAAAAGAATGCCCCCAAGATGTTGCGTGAAGAGCTGCCTCATAGGTCCTTCATCCGAAAGTAGCATTGTGCGGCAGAGTCTGCACAAGTTTCCTTTCGTCCAGAGCATTCGTTTTTTCAGTGATAATTGTAAAAAAAAAAAAAAAAAAAGAAATGTGCAAATGTCGCAAAATGTAAAAAAAAGAAAGAAAAAAGGCAGCCCTTTTATTCCGTGAAGAGGGAAGTTCAGCGAAGCTGGCGCTCTGAAGAGCGCGGGGCATTACGCAATGTCAAGTGGGAGAGACGATTTATTTTAGCGCGGCTACGCCAAGCACGGCGCAGGCTCTAGTGCGTCACAGAGGTAGCCGCCGAAGAGCGCGCGGCATTGCGCAATGTCAGGCGGGAGAGAGACGCCGCGCGTGGGGCGTGGCGAGGAGTAGACAAGACTCGGGATAGAGGTTGGATAGAGCAACGATAGAGGCGGCGGCGGTGGAGACGAGAATTGTTTGCTTGTCGCCGGAGACGATCTGCCAGAATCTAGCCATAGACAGCTGCGCTGTAAAAACAGTACGTCCACACTCTAGATCGAACCTGGGTCCGCTGCGTGTGAAGGAGACACCTTTCCACTAAGCTACTCGGGAAACTCTCTCGTTCGTAGTAATGCGCAGCCGGTCGACTCTAGGTCGGAAAGTTTGCTGCCGATTTCTTTACAGCAAAGGCACTCCCTAGGCTCGAAGTCGGGCAGCACCGCACTCCACGCATTGGCCATATTCGCACCCAGTAAAGAAATCGTAAGCGTGCATATTCAAATCGAAGTTCAAATATTCAAATCGCAACTGTGTGAACCGGGTTTTACTCTCTGCGGAAACATTTCGTGTCTGTCACGAGCAAAATGCGAGAGAGCGTCGACCTCTGACCTGCGCCGACAAAAAAATGAATGAATGAGTACCTTGCCATGCTTGTGGGAGATTCCAGCTCCAGGTAACGGCGTCACCCAAAGGGCAATCGGAAAGGTACCCCGACCAGCACACCTCTACACTTCTTAGCTCGATCCTTTCTGTAAGCTTTCTGTTTCTTGTGTTTGGCACTCTTGTCATTAATGTGAACATTTATCTTGCTGCAAAAATGTCACAAGAAAACGCTTTTGCGTTTTCTTGTGATAACAACACGTGTTTCAAAATTAGCTCATTCGTGTGTTCGTTTTTACAGGCGTCGAAATCGAAAGTCTCCTTTTTGGCGAGCAGTTGCATTATGAGATATGTAACAAGTCGGCGCTGGCTCGGCATCACCAAGGGGTGAACAACAACATAGTTGTGTTCTACAGCATTTACACTAAGAAGAACAAGCCTTCCTATAACGAGTTTCATCGCGAGAGCATAGTCTTCCTGTGCGAGCAAACTGTAGAACTTGTTTTATGCTGTCGATGCGGCCTTGCATTTTTCGCCCCTCAGGTTTTTCAATGTGGTGTAGACTGCACGGCCGGCCACATAGCCTAGGGCCGGGAGGGTGTGTCTTATTTTGTACAGCCCAGGGCCTCATTGCAGGTATACCACGTTGTAGGTAGGGCTTCAAGTATCCGCTCGCTTGTGAAGATCTTCCCAGTTTCTATCCTTGCTAGCTGTAGTGATCGTTGACAGCGTGCTCCTCAGAATTGTTTTCACCTTCGTAAATCTGCCTTGTAGACACGTGATATTATACTCTGTTTCACCTTGTGTTGTACCGCAGGAAAGGCTACAAGCGCGAGCTCCTTGCTCTAGGGCACATCTCGGCGGCACAAGCTCTCGTGCACCGAGGGCAGCTGCCAAGGCTATGAGCTCGCGCTTCTAGCCTTCGCTGCGGTACAACATAAGGTGAAATGGAGTATAGAAGCAAGCCAGTTGCCAATACATTCCGAAACGATCTTCAAAGCTGTCAGTTTTCAGCTTGTGCCATGGAGGCCGTATGGCAGCCCGAGTACATCAAAGCAGTATCCGGGATGCGTATTTGACCGCTTCTGCAGGAAATAGAACGAAAAAGAAGGAAATCATATTAATTCAAAGAAAGGTAATAGAATCAGAAGTGGTTATAAAAAAAAAGAAAAAAGAAAGAAAGAATGCTTTTCTTTAAAGGGCAGCTTCTGTGGTGTTACTCTAGGTTGTGTTACCCAAAACCCGCCCGTCGTTGCGTAGTGGATCACGTGACATCTCGTACCTCGTGAGAGCCATATTCTTGGTGGCCTGAGGCTGCCCGAGGCCAATGTTGCCGGACGGAGCCGAAGTTACGGTTTCGATTTATGCTCGTGTTTAAAATTAGATTGAAAATATGTATATATATAGTTTTTCGCGAAGCAAATGACGTAGTGTCTTTTACTAGGGCTTTTTAAACCGAAATCACTCATTATCCCGAAATCTTCGGAATTGAGCGGAGTTGTCCTTTAAATCTAGGCCCTCTGTAAGGGTTAAGGGCCAGATTTGGAATATGTTGCAATTTCGGGGGAAAGGGGGGGGGGGGCGCGGAATATAAATAAGTTAACAAAATAAAAATAATGACGAGATAAATCTAAATAACAACATAAATACAAAAATATAAACTAGAAAAAAAAAAGGTAACGCCGAGTACATAAAATACATTATTTTTAAATTCGATATGTTTGTAATTATGACACTGCAAAGTGAACCAGAAAATCACCAGGCGTAAATCAAAACGCATATGAACTTTTGCATATTCCCACAGGGCAAAAGGCTAAGAAAAATGAAAAATCTGATAATGACAATATGCAATAGAGGACACTAAAGCGCGAGACACATGCGCGTCTGTATCGTCCGATCCGACGTCCGATCCGACAGTCCGAACGCCGCTCCGGATTGCCGCACGCGACAGTTTGAGGCACACGCTTCCGACCTTGCATGCGACACGACGATCCGTTCGGCTCCGCCCAGTTCCGGCATCACCATAATCACTGTGCGCTAACTTCGCCACCATGCATGAGCGCTTCAGTGCGTCATCATGACGTTCGCGCTAGCTGTGCTGTGATTGGCTAGACGCATCCGACAATCCGTCCGCCGTCCGAAAATATCTGGCGCGTTGGACGCACGTCGGATCGCCGATCCGACGTCGGATCCGACCAAATTTTTCGGATCAGGCAGTCGTACTGCCGGATCGGACGTCGGATCGGATGGATTTTTCGCGCATGTGTCTCGCGCTTAAGCCCGATACACGTAAGAATGTAAAATAATTCTATCATAGTTCTAACAAAATAATTCTAACATCTTTCAGAATGATTGCGAAATTGATGAGGAAAGATTTTTAGAGTTGCTGTATTTCTATCTCGGCTCCACGTATGATGTTTTTGATGGCGCGGTTCATTTGCGCAAAAAAGGTATCTGCATTGGCTCACGCGTGGCGCCAGTCTTAGGTGATATCTATCTGTCAAAGTGTGACAGAGGAATTGAACAAATGTTGGAAGCCGATGTAGTCCGCATTTTCAGATATGTGGATGATTATTTGGTGCCGTTTCACCCACGGGAAGCGTCCCGAAAAGCTGATTTTGTATAAAAAATGTTGGGAGTATTTAGGGCCTGCTCCACGGGGCTAGACTTTACAAAGGAGGATCATGTAAATGGTAACTTGCAATTTGTGGACCTTACATTGTCGCTTCAGCAATCAGATGTATGCTGGTGTTATGCTCCCAGATCAAAGAAGTGTCTGCTTCCTTAGAGTTCCAACCATTCTAAGGTGGTTCAAAGAGGTATAGTATTTACCTGTCTCCGCGCATCCTTGGCGAAGTCTTGTCCACACAGGATGGTGGAGGGTTTTACATCCCAGGTGAACAGGCTGAACAAGGGGGGCTATCTATCGTGCAGCACTCCTTACAGGAGTGGGTAAATCACTGCTGCAAAGGCTTCGGGAGACTACTGTGGTCCCAGAGAAGTGCAAGCCGAGAGTGAGACCGGTAGTGGTGCCCTATACGTACACAAAGTCAGCCACAGGATTAACAACCCATTGGACCACTAATATCCGAGGGACATCCGGTTTAGATCCAAACGTCCATGACCCCAACGACCGAAACGGGACGTCCAAGGGACCAACGCGGGACGTGTATTTCAGGTTATAAAGAACGCCCATTTTCTCTGCTCCTGTGGATGTCCTCTCGATGTCCGCTTTGGGATTTGCCCGATAGATCCCGGGCATGATATCCTCTGGACGTCCATTGTAACACAACATATATCACTTCGATATGGTCTAGGATAGTGCATTCCAAAAGCTAGAACAGCACTGAGCAACCGGAAAGGCTCCAAGTTTCCAAAACTAGCGAAAAGACAGCGAGTGTGCAGGCAAGCTGGTGGTAGATAGCCAATCGTGTCGAATAAAGCCTCTGCGCTCGCAGCATGCAGTCTCAGGTGTTGAAGTTGCCTCCCATGGCTTTACCTTCGGCTTTCAGATTTTCCTACCCTAAACTAGATCCGAAACGGGAGCGCAGCGCCACCGAGAGGTAGTCACAGCTTTTATTGGGCATCCGAGAAGTTTTGTAATTTGTAACTCGACTTTATTGTGTTTCGAGGCAAGAGAGAGAGACGAGACAGCGAGGAGCAAGTCACGCAGCGCTCGGAACGAACTGGCGGAGAGATACAAAGTCCTGGTTGTTTTCTCCGCTCCCAAGGAACTGGAGAAGTTGTATGGTAGAATTGATAGGGGAGCAGCACACGCAGCGCGATGCGAAAAGAAGCATAACAAATCAGTTCGTAGCGTGCGAAGTGGGAATTGTGTATAGAGTGACCGCTATCGTGTGGTAAGCAGTATATTGGACAGTCTGGTATAGATGCGTCAACGAGGGATCATGCACTATCTGTGAGATCGTCCCCTGCCGGTCATTTGGCGATTCATTGCGACAGGTGTGGGTGCGCCCCTAAGTTTGAAGAGACAACAATAATACGACACAACAACAAAAGGACGAGGGACTTAACGGAGGCATTTTACATATCGCGATGTGGGGAGGGCACGCGTGTCAGTGCCCCCTCTGTGGCCCTCTATCAAAAAGAGATAGAATATCTCCGCCAATGGGAACGTAGTGTGTGGTGACGTGGGTGTGGTGGATTGTCCGGGTTTTTTCCCGGCCTTCATGTTTTTTTTTTTTTTTTTTCTATTTAATTTCAGTTGTAAGTCAGCGCCTTGTCTGTGTGTATACTCTTCTGCTGGTCCGTTGTTTGTTTGCGCTGTATTTTCGTTCCGATGCAGTGAAGTTTGTTCGTTTCTCTTCCGTGAGGATTGCGTCGGGGATGATGTTCAAAGGCAGAGGCGGCGGGTCGTCAGATCGCAGCGACGAAGGATTTCAAGACGGGACTCAACAGTCGATGATGAGAAGGATGAATATATTTGCAAGACAAAACAGTTGAAAGTTACAAGACGCTTTCCATGGACCAAGAAGCCTTCCGGCCCCTTCTCCAGTCGCTTAGGGGGTTGGAAGCGTTGTGAGGGAGGTTGGGGGGGGGGGGGGGGAGTGAGGGCCAATATATAAGTTCCCTCCATTCTCCTGCGTGTTCAACGACCAATCCCAAAAGGTCTTCTCGCGGCCAATCAGGGAGAACACTGCTAAACAGCAAAAACACCCCCAAAAGACTCACACAAAAACACACATACACAGACACACACATAGATGTAGGCGGCCCCGCAGTCTCCGTCAGCGACTGGAAGGTCAGACCCCCCGAGCCGCGAACCCGACTCCCGAAGGCACCACCAAGAAACCCTTGGTCAGTGGCTCTTCACATCTGGAAAGGGGAAGCTAAACAAAACACAAACACAAAACGTACTGAGCGCGTCGGAAGGACAGCCGCCGCCGGAGCGGTCCCTGTCCTAGGTTACGAACAGGTGCACATTCCGAAGTGCCGGGGACGCGTCCCGTGATCGTCCCCACTCCCATTAACAAGTCACCGACGACCAGGCGTGGGGAGAAACACAACAGATAACGAACCCACGCGGGACCCGCTTCTTGGAATCCTCCGCACCTGCTCGTGTGCTCAGGAAACCGATGCATCACCAACTCGCCCAGATTTCTACGCTTCTACACTTCAAATCGGGAGTAGCCGTCGGAGCTGTTCGCACTGTTTCTTTGTTTTTCTCCACCCGTCGTCTGCCGTGCCTCGTTTTATAACGTACACGCGCGCGTGTTTGTTCGGCGGATGGGCACGCCGAACTAATCTTGCCTTACAGCCACTTCAAAAACACACACAAAAAAGTGAATGTGTTTAAGTTCCCTCAAGACGGTGACCGGCAAGCGTGGGCAAGAGCCATCCCAAGGGAGACTCTTGTGTCTCAACAAACCAGGGTAAGAACTCCTTGTTTTGATTTGCCGGGTCTCTTGTACAGTTTCAGTCGCTTTCTAAGTCCATCATGTCGGGCGTCATTAAAAAAAAAGGCTCAATGTGCTCAAAGCACGTCAGCATAAGTTCGACAGCTTACGTTAAGGACTCGAGATATGCTACCTATACTTTGACAGCCTGTTTATACAGAACCAGTATAATTCCTTGTGCGGACGGATATGGCGTTGAGTGCGGTGCCAGGTGGCCAGGTTAACGGCTTATTCATTAAACAATTTATTCTATAACTACGACTGGGCAACCGCAAATTTTCCTCAGTTTTGTTTATGCTGTAAAGCGTTTATAAAAGATAAGAGGCGTGTAAAAAGTCACATCTATCCGTGTAAACAGACGTGCACGTGAAAATATGTTGACTCGCGTGTTCGTGCACGAATATATTTATCGGGATTGTTTGTGCTTCATGTGACACGCAGGAACCAAAAAAAAAAAAAAAAACTACTCATAAATTGTTGTCATTTATACGATGGTAAATTTGTTTTTCAAGTGCGCGAGCTTCACTTCATGGAGAGTGATATCGTTCGAGAGACTTCACACGTGGATGATACAGGGTCCCAGGTCATCGTTCCACTGAAGCATCCCCGCCTACGCAATGATGCACTGTCATAATTTCAGCTTGACTTGTGGTGTAGATGCAAGTAGCTCTTGACAAGAAGCTCTCTGAACTGCTTAGTTTCAGGCAAGAATGCAGTTATTAGATTCGCTTATTAAGCCAACCTTGTTGATGCTGTGATATAAAATGCCGTTTTCAGTCGTCCTTCATCTTGTAATGGACCTCTTGGCGAATATGTGCTGCCACCTAGACACGCGAATCGGTTCGAGACTAGGTGACTGGAAAACAACGCGCGCCCAAGGCCTCTCCCACCCGTTCCACACCCAAAACGTCAGCTACATCCTGTTCACCCATTGAGGCGATGTGACCTAGATACGGCTCCCCCAAGCTCACCTTTGTCCCCATCGTGCGTAATCTTCCGCCCCGAGGTCGACACAACGAAACCGCTCAAAGGCGAGAAATGCAAGATGGCGGAATGTTTGGAACTAGATACTCTCGAACCCAGGCGCATGAAATACTCCGCGCATGCGCACCGCGTATTTCTACAAAAGGTCCATTCTTGGCAAGTATTCTTCGCAAATAATCCATCTTGCGGGGGTCATTACATCGTGCACAATTTCGTGCTTAAAAGTAAATCCTACCTATCTCGAAACTTATCCACCTACTATGTTCTTGATTTTATGAAACAATAACTTGGCAGTTTAAGAAGATTAGCTTCCTAACCCAAATGTTGTTAACAGTTGGCATTAAAGGAAATGAACACGATTGCATCAATAAAACCTCGTTGCTATGAAGGTAAACCCCCGCGTGCTACCTTCTCTTCCGCGCTTTAGAGCGGCCCCGATGACTTTCTCCTTCGGCCATTTCCGGGGAGAGGAGGAGAGCCCGCGCACAGCTTTATTCAGCACTCAAAATGGGAGAGGGAACGCGTGCCTGTACCTTCCACTGCATTGCCAAGAAAAGTTAACTCATCTCTGTTACGTCACGGCGCGGTGGTGGCGCGTCGGGCGCACTTCCGGTCTGGGGCTGTGGGCGGAAGCCGCCATGGGGCACGTGCATTCCTGTGTTACTTCGGAAGAAACCGGACAAAAACCTACCTTCTAGTCAAAACGCCGCGACTGGGGCTTTACCAAAAGAGTCGGGAAATGTTTGAACGTCACTTTTCATGCGTTTTCTGCCTGCTCGGTTCGTCCGAGAACGTGAACAGGGGCCGTTAAAAAGAAAAACAAAACAAAAAAAAAACAACAGACGCCGTCGGACCACGATTGCTTGGGCGGGAAGCACTTTGGATTGAATTCACGGATACTTGTGCCGTCAGATTTATTTGTTTTGTTCCAACATGAACGCGGGAAAACCGCCAAGTTGCACGACCACCTGCGGACTACGTTCAGTGCGTCATCACGTTCAAACGGCCGCCTCATCGTTTGAGCTGTCGTCTGCTTTCTCAAACGTTTCTGCTTGTCGTCTGCTCGTTCAAACGACAGCGGTCCGTAGACCAAACGTTGACCCGGTAATTGCGATAAGAAGTGCAGACCTCAAAAGACGTTTAAGTTTAAAGGTTGCTTCGGGTAAGTAGGCTCGGTGTAAACAGTAGATATAAGGAGATGTTGATAATTGTTACCAGAGGCCATCACCGACTTGTTATGCCTAATTCATTCGGTCCGATTCTGCTTGCGATTTTCAGAATCGACGTCGACATCTCAGCTACGGTTCAGGCTTTTGCAGCCCGAGCGACGTCATGACTGAAAATAGCGAGCAGAACCTCAACGCGTAAATCAGGCTTTAGCGTCCATTCAGCGGCGTCCACGTGGAATGAATCGCCGCATGTTACATTATTCACGCCAAGTTTTGCGGTGTAACGAGCTTCGTATTTTTCGCTGAGGCCGCTCAAGTAGTCGGACATTGCCAGGAAGACGTAGAATCAACATTTCCAACGTGAAAAAGAGCGCGGGGACTCACACCGACGCCGACAACATCCCATTCCAACGGTTTGTTTATGGGCGACGGCGAGCTTTTTGCCCGCACCCCCACCGCACATGCGCGGCGTCGGTGGCGTCCGCTAGGGGCGCTCCGGTTTATTTGTAAACATGAGTTGGTGTATAGTCTAGGAGGTGTTGTCTTACCCCTGCTCTAAGGTAAGCAACGGAAAGGGCGGCCGCCATCGTAGAAACAAATATCGCTCCTCCTCGCCGCAGACGCGACACTCTGAAAGCAATTCAGAGGACTGCCACCGGGGGCGTAAAAAGTGCAAAAACAATTTCCTTCGAATTTAGAATTCCGAATTTCCTTCGGCAAATTGGACGCAAGTGAAAATGCATCATCGCAAAGGACGCAAGCAGCCAGACAAAAAGATAGTGCCTAATCCCAAAAGAAGAGGACGATGCCACCCCACCCCGCATTAATATGCTATGCCCAAACTGAGCGCCTTATAGTTTCAAGATAAAGGGTCCAAGGAAAGATTAAACAGAATATTGACACGTTTTTTTAATTGTTTTTCACAAGAACAAAAAAAAAAAAAAATCTTTCAACTGCAGTAGCGGAGGCCGATGAGCAAAGGACCTAGAGTAAAGCCCGGTTCTCAAACCGATTTGGGGTTGTTGTCCTCGGCAACGCAAGGAACTTGCTGCTTCCTGTAAACGCTGCGGGAGGAAGGCGTGCGGTTCGGTATGGGCGGATGCGCAACACAGTATACAGGATGTTTCCCTTACTTGTGCCAAGACTTAAAAAAAACAAAAACAAGCTGGTGCACGTTGAGCTTGTTGAACCAATGCAGTATTGTTCATAGTCCTCTCGAATAAATCAAGATATTTCTTGTGATATGCTAAGATCGCTGATTAATAATAGCTAACTTTTAAACTCTTAATTTGTGCGCAAACCCCCCTAAACACAAATGTTAGAGTGAGTTGAGCAACATCCTATCGCGTCATTTACATAAAGGTAGCTTTTGTGTGTAAAAGTTTTTTTTTATCTTTAAAAAACTGCTCAAATATTTTGCGCGATATTAAAAACATTCCACGTAATTACCGACCGGCGAAATGCAACGCATTTGCCATTAGCTACGTAAAAAAAAAAAAAAAAAACTCATGGAATTTTATGGCTTGAAAACGTTGGACCCGAAAAGGCTACCTTAGTAAAAACGACACTATCGGATGGTTCTCAACGCTCACTACCCTATTGGAAAAAGGTACAAGAAACATACCTGCTGCTTGTACAGTTGCTTGTACAGTTGCATAAAAATAACTTGAATTACTTAATTGAACAATTCCGGGTCTGCTTGAAACGCGTAGCGCGCACCATGCTTTTTTTTTTATAAGTCTCGGCGCAAGTTAGCTGAAGCACCTCGTATGTCTTTTTGTTTTGTTTGCTGTCAGAACTAAATGAAATCGGTGGTTTCCCCAACTCATATTATTTCCAAAGATGCAAGACACGACACAGTGGCAGATTTTTCTAATGTCAAGTTTGCATACTGACGGCTGTTCCCTCACCACCCGACGTGCAGTTAAGGATCACGCGTGATAATTCTAGGAAATTCACACGTATTGCCCCGTTAGTGAGGTATTGCAGGTTACCGGATTGTAAACTCTAAATACTGGGGCTCCGCAGGTTATCATAAAGGCGAGAATGCAGTCGAGGGAAATCCGTTTCCATACGACATCTTGGAACCATCTTTCAATGTCATCTTGTACGTAATCTGTTAGTTCTTCTTTTTGATAATCTGTCGCAGTACAGTTTTCATAGATTCCAAGTTCTTTCTTATGCTTCTCCATCAGTTCCTCTTCTTTTTTTATAATATCATCTTTCAGTTCATCCACTATGCTTTTCAACTCGGTCTTCCTCAGCCACAAGTCGCATCCTATAAAAGCGAGGAGATATCAATTAATTGTGAAGATCGTACAGACAGTTTTGGGTGACTGAGAAAGTACTCAAACGTGCAAAAGCAAGTGACTCCAAATAAAAACGAAAATCAGTGGCAGCGCGGAGGAGCTGGTGAAAGTTAATACATTGATGTCTTGTTAATATGGACACCTCCGTCCCCCCCCCCCCCCCCCCCCCAAAATCGTCCATAGTGCGAGTTGTTTATAATAACGAGACAAAAAATGAAAGCCGTTTACAACTCCCTGTAACACCGAATTGGAGCGCAGCTGTTGAGGAGGAGGAGGAGGGAAGGGTACTCAGGGGAGGGTATAGCCCTCCTCATCCTCCTCCTTCTCCTCCTCCCCTCATCCTTCAATCTCCTCCGGGGGGGGGGGTCACGTGACCTCGGGGGGGGGGGGGGGGTCACGTGAGCTCGGGGGGGGGGGAGGGGGGGGCTCGCGCGGTGCATGTCCCAACATGCACCGCTGGGGGGGGGGGGGGTCTCGCGCGGTGCATGTCCCAACATGCACCGCGCGGTTACGCCGACGGCGACGGCGACGGTGACGGCGACGGCGACGGTGACGGCGACGCCGCTCAAGCCGGAAACGGGCGCCTAAGAGCTGCGCTCTAAAATTCATGTATTTTCTAAAGTTGTCCCAGAAAATGGTGTCCATACAGCCGGGTATCCATATTAACGGGACATGACTGTAATGTAAAATAAAAAAAAAAATTCAGTTGTCAGTCTGTGCTTGTCTTGTGTACTAACTGCTCGTCTGTCTGTCTGTCTTTTTTCACTTTTTGTTTTGTTAATCATGTTGTAATATTAACCGTTACTAAGGTAAGCAAAATTTGGATTGGCAAAGTATTTTTTTTGTCCCTAAACCCCAGATGCTAGTCGCTTCACCACACGACAAAAAATTAAAAATCTTTTTTAATGGGTATAATCTTTTTCTTAAAAGGGGAAAGGCAAGAATAGGCATTGAATAATTTTGTTTTATAATTAAAGCTTAGCTGACTATTCTGACAGAGCGTTTCGTAAATATCCCTGTAATATTCTTTGAAAACATTATTTTAAAAATATTTGTTTAGATATTTGTTTGTCTTGTGTTCAGAAACAGTCGATGCCGTAGTACGGGTACACATTCATAAGCACACATACATTTTCATGAGAAAAGAACACAAATTAAAAGAACACGCAGAAAGACCGAACACTGATTTTACTAAATGTAAACCTTTAAAATCCCTCTCACTCCCAAAAATGTCAACCAGCTGCATTCAGTGCATTGAAATATGCTCTCAATTCGTAGAATGGGGCAAATTAACACATGTCTTGCACGTAGAACGTGTTGTGGAGACAGCAGAGAATCATCTAGAGACAGCAGAGAAAGAAGTCTACGGTAACGTATTATGCTATGTACAGTTTTATTCAAAAATGCATACTCTCAAAATTCCGGCGCCAGTGTCTGCAAGTTTAGCCAAAAAACATTGGCTCGTAGCTCAAATAAAAAGGACCGGCGACCGTAATAACGGTTGCACACAATGCGTGCCAACTTTCTCTGCACACGTTCTAGGCTCTCAGAGCTGGTTACTTCCAGGAAGTTCCAAACTGCAGAATCAAACTCTAGTCACGAATGCACAATAGAGGTGAAAAGACTGACGAGACATGAAGACTCTCCAAGTGACGATTTACGGGGTGTCCAACTCCAAACAGTGTATTTCAAGGCCTCTCACCTACGTATCCTCTCCTTTCCCGTATTTGGGATTAGACTTGAACAGCAGCGGAGGCCTTAAGCAGTTGGCTGACAACCAACAGAGCGTGTGAGTGGCTGTCCGGACCCCACGTGATGAGCATGCACTATGTCTCCGTCAAGCACACAAGCGAACAGCAGCTAAGAAAAGCTTTAACGTTCGGAAGGTGCTTGGCTTACGCGGACAAGTGTCGCATTCCGCGCCCTTGAAGTGTCCTGTTTGGACATCCTTTCATACACGAAAACAAACCTAAAAGCCCCATGCAGGAACTAACCGACTTTTAGGTCATAAAAACAGCAGCCGACTGCGCGTTATTTGTTTTCGGAAAATACGCGTCGAACCGCGGCGCTGCCGGCAAGCAAGATGATAATTTTTTGACCACCACTTTCGATCGCTCCCCAGTCCGGACTCGGAAGCTCCAAAGTAGTTCGAGACGTCGAAATAATGGCAAAAATATTTTGACGAGGGACGCCAAAATGTTTTTAAAAATACTTTCACGCCCTAAGGAAGTGGCCTCACGGATGTTAAAATATTGAAAATTATTTTGAAAGTGAACGTCGAAATAGTCACTACCTTTACCTTACACATATAGTACGTGTCTACGTACAAATCTAAATTAAATCATCGCAAAATAAATCATTCGTAATACGCCTCACGCACAGCTCATTTCATTCTAGAATCCTCTGTTAAGCAAGCTTGATTTGTCTATTTCTTCTTCTGTTATTAAGCAAACTGTACTGCTATCTTTACCACTTAAATGAGCGAAAAACAAGACAGTGTGAGATTAACCTCGCTGGAGGTTTAATGCCCTTACCTCCCCAGGCTGCGGGACTCCTGAGAACGTAACATTGCGGCTCGTTGTATACCACATACATGTCCATATACTCCGGATTTTCTGGGAAGGGGAACAACTCTTTTAGAATATCTTCATATAAATCATCATAGTCTAGTGTACTCAGCTGAGGTTTTGCAGCGTCACCTGCGTGGAAAAATCGTTTCTGCAGTGAAAATTGTAGGTACCACCAACAAAAACATGCTCCACGTTTGTCAAGCATGAAACCTGAACTTACCCCTATCAGGAAAGGGAGTACTTCTGGAATAGCAGGTGGAGTTATCATACTCAGCGTACGTGTAGCTTCCTGGGGGAACTGGAGTAGCACTCGGGAGTGTTCCTGGTTTTGGGGTACAAAAACATTGTGTCCCACTGTCAAAATAGTTTAGACGATTACGCAGCTGAAATGTTCTCAGGCTGCACACTACTACTGACCTGACAGTGAAGCAAAGCCGCAAAGTAACTAATTACAACTATGTACGTTATTGTAATTAGTAACATTTTTTGTAACTAAATAAGTTAGAATAAAATGTTCGTAACTATAACTGTAACTTGGTTATAACTTGTAACTTAGAATAGTTACATTTACTTTCCGAATTTTCCCTTTTGAGCATCATCGCCGAGCACCTTAAATCTGCAGAAGCACCTCTTGGTGAGAATGCTTGACTTACGTCTTACTAGGTAAATTTTCTGACCCTTAAATTCTGTTAATTTTGAGTGAAAAATATAGAGCCTGACTTGAATGAAAAGGGCAGTAAATTAGCATTGCGGAGCCTCGTGGTCAGCACTTTTGGAATTGAAGGAAATCGGTTAGCATTTTCGCAAATTTTACTCATGGGAGGATTGTCCGAAACAGGCTAACATATAACCGCAGTGTAGTAAATGCAGCGAGTACGATGATGGGGAATGCAACCTGCTAAAGCTTTTTCGCTGCATGTGTCCTCCAGCGCATAACAAAATGACAGTGTATTTAGATACAAATAGAACGAGTGTGAACAAATTTTAATGCAAGGGTGCCAGTGTAGGGAAACAGAGGGGCAGGACAACACGAATCTCCAAACAGAATCGAGGTTTGTTTTAAGAGACACAACCTTAAATAGGCAACCAAGAGAAAAAAGAAAAAAACAACTGAACTGACTAAAAGAAGACATGGAAGACAGTGATGATGTCACGCGTGCCTAACCAGGTTACACGTATCCAAAGAGGGTACATATCAACCCCCAAACCAGATTCCGCAACACATAGATGATAGATGGCACCGTGCTACGGAGAGAAACTGAGGACTTAGTCAAAGTGAACAACCGAATGATCACGAAGCAACAAAAGGAATGAGGTCAACCAACTACTAATAGAACAAAAATGAAACGGCTGTAGATTAAAAAACGCTTTCATGCAATTGTTTAGAGAAATGTACATGTCGCTAAAACAACTAGCGTGCCCATCGATCATCAACGACTATTTCACTAAACGTTTGTAACAGTCCCTTTTTCTGTGAATCACTTCAGTATTTTTCCAAACAACGACACAATTGCTTCAGAAGAGAGATGATTCGCTAATTCTGAACCTTCGGATTTGTTTTTCACCGTTCGTTTGTGTTCAATTAAGTTGTGATTAAGACGCTTAGCCTTCTGGCCCATATAGCAAGAAGCACACTTCTCAGGAATATTGCACATTACACCCAGATCGCAATCCACCGAAGGGTCGCTGATTTTTGTTACAACCTGCCTTCTGTGAAACAAAGGGCGTAAGCCGGTGAGGCGAAAAGCGGGTTTAAAAACAGCTGTCGCACCAAACTTCCCCGCTGGGGCCTTAAGTTTATGGAGAACATGAAAATAAGACAAAGAAACAAGCACACTTTTCTCTACTCCGACGTCCTTCGGTAAGTCAGAATTTGTCAGCAAAAGCGATGGATGACAGAAGACCCGAACTCCCTGCTGCTGTCAGAGAAGAACAATATACGAAGCTGCTTTTTTTAAACCGGCGCCCAAACGGTGAGAACAAGGAAACTTGAGTGAGTGAGTTAGCACAGACTTGGAAACTCCCCGCCTTACTGAATGAAAACTTAATCTAAAGTGCAATGGCTCCCCCTCTGTTTCCCCATTCTCCAGGGTTAAAAATATCACCTCCGAACAAATATGTTTTTGAGAACTAAACGGCGCGTCGGCAATCACAGCACTTTTGGCCATACGTCACGCGATAGTTTACAAGGAACCGCAACGTAAAAAGGAGCGTCCGGTAAGCCTAAGCACAGCGGCAACCGACATTTTATTAGGGGCCTAGATTGTTCAGGATCTCTTGGTTTCACATATGGTACCCAGAGCGCGTCTCCCACTGGTGTGTCTAGCGTCCTTTCTCGCCCATACATACGAAGTGGTCCCGAAGTGGAAACAAATGACGTCACAGAAGCCGGAGTGTCCTTCTGTCAGATGTCGCGATCCTGGCGGTTGATCGTAGAAATGCTGGCAAAAAGCACGAGCGAACCCGAGTGCCTCTGTTGTCGCGTCGTCCCAACTTCTGGCTGCCCAACCTTCCACGAACTGCCACACTAGAGAGCGACCTGCAGCAGAAGAGACGTCTGCCACATCCGCCACCGCTGCTGGGACACCTCCAGGATCGTGGCCGTCGAGAGCATGACACTTCTATGACGTCATCAGGCGGAAATCGAGGGACCACTTTTTGGACGCGGTAAACACACAAGTCGGAGTGTTTCGTGAAACACTCAGAATGGTGTGTTTCTACACCTTCTCAACATCTACCGGCTTGCCTTAGCGGCAAGCGGGTAGAAAACGACGAGAAGAAAAGTTATTCTACGTGGCACTCTGGCCTATGGTAGTGTCTGTTCCTTCTTCGCCAACCTAGCATGATGTCAGAAGTGGGATTGCAGCCGAAAAAGGAACACCACTATCAGCACTGACTTCTGAGAAACCCGAAGAAGCGATCCTGCGCAGGAAGGAATGGCAACCGCTGCGACATAGTTCGTGATACAGCCCCCGGAAACATTTTCTTTCTCGTCTCCTAACGAATGGCCGAAAAAGGAAGGAGTGTTTTCAATGCTTCCACAGTGCTTCTGGACTCAGCACGAAGCCCGAAGAACACCAGGTAGACGCTCTCCTCTATATTATGGGGGACCAAGCTGATGACATCTTCGGCACATTCCAACTGACCGAAGCAGAGTCCAAGAAATTCGATATCGCTATGAGCCACTTCGATGCGTATTTTATACCACGAAGAAACGTAAGTTTTGAAAGAGTTCGTTTAAACTCCCGGGTCCAACAAGAAGGCGAGTCCATAGAAGAGTTTTCCACGTCGCTGCGCGTGCTGTCTAAGTACTCCGACTACGACCCATTGCAAGATTGATTCGTACGAGATCGGATTGTCGTCGGCGTCCGCGACAAAAAGCTCTCTGCAAAACTCCAGCTCGATGCCAATTTAACTCTTCCCAAGGCTCTGGAGTCGGGTAGGCAAGTTGAAAACGTGCGTCAGCAGCAGGCCAAGCTGAACCAAGACATCAAAGCCGGTACCAGCGTTAACAAGCTTTACACAATGAGAATTTCAACTAGCCACTCATCTACGTTTAGCGCCCGATCACCAGGCAGTTCAGAACATAAAGGGACTGCTTTGTCCAAGACGAACCGCCAACGCGACAAGAAAGAATGTCCATGGGGTGGACGAACCCGCCATTCCAGAAAGTCCTGTCCAGCTTGACCCGAGACTTGTAAGAGTTGCCATAAGAAAGGGTACCTCTCCGCAGTCTGCTTTTCCAAGCAAGTCCACTTCGTTGGGCCATCTGACGACGATGATTACGAAGTTGGATTTATCGACAGCGTAACGCGTCATCAAGCTGACATCAGGGAAGTAGAGGTGACACTTCAAAGGGAACCCGTGAAGTTCAAACTGGACACAGGCGCCGACGAGACGGTCATCTCGCCTTCCATCTTCCAGAATCTCTTCCCACGGTCGCTCCTGATCGCACCACCCCGTCAGCTTTACGGACCGGACGGAAACCTTTTGGCAACGCAAGGGACTGCTTGTCTCAAGATCACGTACAAAGACCGCACTTCGGTGCAAGACGTCTACATCTTAGAAGACCTCCGTACACCGTTGCTCGATAAGCCTGCAATGCAAGCTGTATACAATTGGTATCGGTGGTCAACAAGATTAGTCCAAGCCCACACATTCCTGACAGCTCTTCAAAAGTCGACCCAAAAGCAAACTTTCCTGCGCTCTTCAAAGGGCTAGGCAAGCTCCCCGATGCATACCACGTACAACTTCAGAACGACGCAAAACCATTCGCACTGAGTTCGCCACGTCGAGTGCCTATCCCGCTCTACCAAAAGACGAAAGAAGAGCTTCAGAGAATGAAAAGAATGGGAGTAATATCACCCGTAGAAGAACCAACTCCCTCGTGTGCACATATGGTGGTCGTTCCTAAGCCAAGCGGTGCTGTGAGAATATGCGTAGATTTCAACGAACTCAATCGCCACGTATTCCGAGAATGGCACCCTATACCGTCAGTTGAGCATACTTTGGGACTCCTTCATGGGGCAAGGTACTTTTCCAAACTCGATGCAAACTCCGGCTTTTGGCAGATACCTCTAAGCGGAGACAGCAACCAGCTCACAACATTCATTTCACCCTTTGGGCGTTTCTGCTTCAATCGGCTTCCTTTCGGAATTTCTTCAGCTCCAAAGCATTCAACAATAAACAAGTGGTGTCGTTTGCCACATGGACGACGTTCTCATTGGGGGCTCCACTCCCGAAGAGCATAACACGAGACTCCGGGCCGTCTTGCAACGCCTCACAAAAGGCCGGTCTGACGCTCAACAAAGACGAATGCTCCTTTAACGTCCAAAAACTCACGTTCCATGGGTCACAGGATCGACGATCACGGTATCCGTCTGTATGATACCAATGTTGAAGCTGTCAACGCCATGTCCCCGCCTACATCTAAACCAGAGCTACAAAGAGTGCTGGGAATGGCAACGCACCTGGTAAGAATTGTTCCCTACCTAGCAACCGTCCTTCAACCACTCAGCTCTATGCTTAGTAGAAAGCAAGAGTTCGTTTGGGGACCAGCTCAACAAGATGCGTTTGACAAGTGGAAGTTGATTTTGTCGTCACAGCCTGTCCTCGGTGTCTACGACCCTGGAAAAGACACCGTAGTAACGGCGGATGCATCTTCCTACGGAATCGGCGCCGTTTTTAGACAAAAACAAGCAGGGAGCAAATATAAAGTCACCGCGTACGCTTCCAGACTGCTCAGCGACACCGAAAAACGGCACGCGAAAATTGAAAAAGAGGGTCTAGCGCTCGTCTGGGCTTGTGAGACGTTTTGTGATTTCTTAGTCGGCTAGTTCTTCAATCTCGAGACCGATCACAAGCTTTTTGTGCCTCTTTTCTCACGCAAAGCTCTAGACGACCTCACCCCGAGACTCCAACGGTTGCGCATGCGTATGATGAGGTGTAGTTACACAATCACATATATGCCAGGGAAAGAACTTTCCGACGCAGACACGCTATCAAGGGCACCTCTCAAGCACACTTTCTCTCTAGACCTAGAGAGAGATGTTGGAGCTTTCGTACAACACATCAGGTCTACACTATCATTCAAAGATACATGTCTTCAGCGGATTATTGACCACCAAAAAGCAGACCCCGTCTGCCAATCTTTGAGGAAGTATTGTCAACGAGACTGGCCCAGCAGACGAGACCTCGACAACGACGTGAGGCCCTACTACCAGTTCCGGCATCAGTTCATTGTTGAGGACGATCTGCTTCTCTACGCTGCAAGGGTAATAGTGCCAGTCAACTGCCTACCCGAAGTCCTTCGACTTCTACACGAAGGTCACTTCGGCATTGTAAGGACTCAAGCCAGAGCTACAGGCGCAGTATGGTGGCCCGGACTACAGAAGGATGTGGAAGAGATAGTAAAAAAACGTCATCCCTGTATTGAAAGGTCAACGAACAGGAAAATGCCTCTGCTTCTGACAGAATTTCCTGACAGACCATGGCAGAGGGTGGCAATGGATCTTTTTTACCATGAAGGCCACTGGTGGCTCATTGTGACCGATTATTTTTCTTGATATCCAGAAATCGCACAACGACAAAGCCTGACTACGCAAGCAGTTGTGACCCACTGCAAGTCATTTTTTGCTCGTCACGGCATACCCGAGGTTGTTGTTTCCGACAACGGACGTCAGTTTTCTCGCGTAGCGACCTCCGCGTTTGCTACATTTACTAAGAAGTACGGATTTGGACATGTGACATCGAGCCCTCGCTACCCCCTGAGCAACGATTTAGCGGAAGCTGCCGTAAAAATAATCAAGACGTCGATGTCAAAAACGGCAGAACCCAACACGACACTTCTCTCGTACCGTACGGTACGAGAGAAGTGTCATGGGAAGACGTCTCCGAACAAACATACCTACAGCAAGCAAGATGCTGCTTCCAGTGACCCCCGATCTAGACCAGCTGAAAAGCTTCGAGAAACGAAGTCGGGAACAACAACAAAAGGCTTACAATCGCCGCCACGGAGTTCGTGACTTAGTGGACATCGTGGTTGGTACAGATGTCTGGGTTGTAGGCCCCAAAAGAAGAGGTACAGTACAGCAGCCAGCACAAGAACCCAGGTCCTACATCGTGGATACCGATGAAGGCACCGTTCGGAGGAACAGGACTCATCTTGGTCCATACGCCGATATAATCGCGGCGACTGACTCGTGATCACAAGGATGCCAAGAGACCTCTCATGCCCACTGTGAGAGTGGCCGCTGCCTACAACCACCTCAGCGATACTCTCCATAAAAGGGGGAAATGTGGCATGGAGCATCGCGCCACCTACCGGCTTGCCTTTGCGGCCAGCGGGTATAAGATGACAAAAGAAAAGTTCTTCTACGTGGCACTCTGGCCTACGGTAGTGTCTGTTCCTTCTCCGCCAACGTAACAGCTTCCGGAAGACGTTCTTCTTGTGTTTAGGGCCTTCAGCGAAGGCCACCACCGGCCCGATGTCTCAAGGGCTGGTCTTGGGGATCTGAGCATTATTCTGTCTAGCGTCGTTGGCCCGCGGCAAGCCGAACGCGACAATAGGCTTTGCTACCGTTGACGATAGGGGAAGGCCAACTTCAGGACGGGGCCAAGGAAGGCCGTCGCAACAACGAGCGCTAACTTGCAACTAAAAGGTTCATTAAAAAATTGCACCGAGCAAATGTATCTCACGCACGTCACAGCTATCTTGACGAGAAAAATCGACCCCGCGTACATACAAAAAACATTAATCTTCATGATTAAAGGCAACAATAGAAACATTGTCATGCTTCATGCATGTGCACTACACAATAAACAGCGTCACTACGTAAAGGGAAGGACACATAAAGTTCATAAAAAACAAACCGCAATATGAAAACATTTTTTGGTTGCCCTACGCAACCAAAAAAACACAAAAGGCCTAAACCCGACCGATAAAATCGTACTCTTTTTTTATGAGATGAAAAGATGTGATGCTAATACACGTGCATTCCTTGGTCAGAATAGTGTATCAGAGCCTCTTCTAGCATCTCTTTTTCCAACCTTCCTTTTCTACGCCCCACCACTTGCACGTCGTTGAATAGAGGTGAACATCCACAAACGTTGCCATCAATGGCAGCTGTGAACCAAAACCATTCATAAGTGAGGCCGCATGTTCTCGCAATCTATCATTAAGACAGCTTCCGTTTTGACCTATATACACCCCACCTGCTACCACAACTCAAAGGGATTTTATAAAATACTTCAGTGGGGCAGGGCAATGCTACGTTGAGACCCGAAACAGGGCTTACAATTGGTCCTGCCCGGTGACATGGTATAGTGTTATTTTCAGCAGTGCCCTTTTGACAGTATCTTACACTTCAAATCAGGTTGCTACTCTGCTGCTCTCCTTTAGTATCGTTTGCCTCTTAGTTCTCGGCAGTTTATTTGTCGAGAATTGCGAGGTTCCAGAGATAGTTTGCTCAAAAGCGACGCAAGCTGGTAGCTAATGCCAAAGGGATGTTGAAGTCTCAAAGAGGAAGGTTTTACCTATTGTCCGGGTGAATTTTGCATGCTTGGCTCTCATAGAAAATAGAAAATCCTGAAGTTGAAACATCAAATGAATTTTTTCTCAGTTTCACTTTTTGGCAGGAATTTTGTATGAGAAAATGTATCGTTTGACGTTCTGGTAGTGTAAAAACTTAATTCAGGAGTATCCTGAACTGAAATTTTATGAAAATAAACAGTTAAGTTACTGATAATAAAAAATAGAAAAAAAAACTGACGCCTTCGTGATTGAAACTTAAGTCTAAAACAGAAAAAAAAATATTTGTGAAATGTTTTTGTTACTTACGGGCGTTATTGTATTTTCTATAGAATCGCCTTTTCTCAATAACTTTCCCTATGGGCATTCGACTTCACATTAAAACAACATTTGTGGAAGGCAATTATAATTCTTCTTTAAAACATTTCCTAATTAATTCACTTTTCTTGGAACTTAGAAAACGCAGGATACTCTAGAATTGTTTTATAAGGCTGAGGCTTTGGATTTAATGATTTCTAATAGAGCTTAAATCGCCATAGAAATTGGAATCAATTTGGACGAAGGGTTAAAAAGTTGACCCTCCCAAGCCGTATCCCCCCTCCCCTACGAGTGTTACATACCTTCCAAGTTTGCCCGTATAACGTTTTCAAGCGGGTAGTCAGTTTGACTTAGAGCTCTCACTCGTACTGTGGTATTCTCGCTGAAATATAAAGACAAATAATTACCAGCAAATTTAAATTTTAAAATGCATATATTGTCCGCTCCTCGTTTTATCGCACGAATTTTGGTCGTAGCAGGACGAGGACACCTTGGTTCTCTCTCTGTTCTAACGTCCCTCTCTCTTTCTCAGAGGGTATTTATTAGCAATACCAACTAGATGACAAGGCCTGTATCTTTCTCCTCATACGTCATCACTAGTGGCTCCACGCAGTGCCGCCTGCCCTGAGTCAGCATCACCGCCAGCGCCTCTTGCAGTGCCTCACAACCAGCGTATAATCCTAGCACGCGACGACGGCCTATAAGATGGATCCAACTGGCGCCCTGTGGCGACTCGCGTCGAGCGTCAACGTATTAGCCGCCTAGAGCGGGTTGGGGATCCAAGTGCGCCGGTGTTGTCTTCTTGTTATAGGTGGTATAGCTCTTTCGGCACGTCAAGCACGCGTTCACATATACTCAACACATCGCCGCTTCCCTTCGTCTATCTCCTTCTCGTGCAGTCCGCTCCTTCTTCTTGAGAGGCGCTGTGAAGACTACGGCAGATTCAGTGGGCGCCTCCTGGCGCAAAATACAACACGTTTACCTCACTCTCCTGCTAATGCTCACGTCTTTTATTTGCTCGCCGCGATTTTGTAATGGGTGAATTAAACATACCTCGCTGTAGACGTTTGCAAGTACGGCCTCTGGGCGCCGCCATCTTGCTGCTGGTGTAGGTAGATCAAGTCTATCTACCTTGGGGTAGATAGACTGATGGTCACGCACTTCTGAGGCGTTGCCACGGTTTCCAGACTGGAGCCCAAATAGGATGGATGGATGGATGCTAACGGCTGTACACTTTATATCGGGCGGTAGCTTGCACCACCTACCCTAGAAGTTAACCAAAAGTATGACTTCTTTCCCTCGCCAATTTGCTTACCCTCTGCAATTTCGTAACTATCACCAGGAGGTGTGGGATATTAACAAAGCGTTTTCGATCCACAGTGGCCATACTAGTTCTCGAAGGATGGTTGCTTGCAAACGTCTATACCAGGCTCTAATTATTCGGCCATTTAAATTGATTATTTCTGGAGGCCTGACAGTAATGGACTTTTTAATTAGTTCGTAATGCTTTTTTCTGCCGCCTGTACCTCATTAATTGTGATTTAGTTAAACGGTCTAACGACGACACATTGCACCAAGCAATCTGTGTCCCTGGTAAAACACATTGCGCGCAAGATCAGCCGGTTTAGCGATCATTAAGAAAAAGCCTTAAAAATTCCACAATCTTTTGCCGTTTCAAAATAAGATTCGTCGCCTGTCAGCGCCCCCGCTTCCGCTTGCTGTCGGCGCCTTCATCGGGGATATTTTCGCGGGCATCGCGGAACGACGGACCAACAACCGAGAGTCGAGCCAACGGCGGTGGCGATCATTGCCTATCAGCGCGTAGGCGGGCTTTCAAGAGGGTCGCATCGCAATCATCGGCAGCCGCGTGACACCCGTTTGAACAGCTTCACAGTGCGCCCCACACCGGCCGCGTTTACAGGAATGCGACTTAGTCGCATCGAATCCAGTTGTCGCATTCAATGCGGTCATGTAAACGGCGTAATGCGCTGAGGAGGCGCATCACATTCAAGTAGCCAGACAGAGCTGGATCGAGACAGCGAATAAGCATACATTAGGGAGCTTTCGTAGCTCGTGTTTCCCCCTCCGCTAAGCACTCCGCAACGAAGAAGCCGCTACTGCGCCAGCGCGCCAATGGCCTTCATGACTGTTTAGTTCTGGGTATCGTAGCGGGTCGCGGAGAACGTTGCGGGATGGCGAAAACGATCTACGAAAACTCCCTATTCAGCCCATGCAAGCGGAGGTCGCATTGCATTTTGGAATGGGGACGCTCTCGCTGCGGAAGCGAGTGAACAGCTGAGAACATGGCGGCAGCCAACCTCGTTGGTGGCGCGGAGAACGGTTCCGTGTGGTCGCCCGGAGTTTTCTGCCAAAATGAAACGCGAGCTTTTATTGCAATCATAAAGGCCTGTTCACACATGCAGCGGAGCGCTACAAGCATAGCGCTGACCTCGCGCTAAGCGCGTGCTGACGGGAGCGTTCACCAGCTTTCTATCGCACCGTCAAAATTGTTGCTCGTAGCAGACGATAAGTAGCTGACGACACGTGAGCTACATCAGCGCTTCGCTGCATGTGAGAACCGTCCATAAGTGAGC
Source organism: Ixodes persulcatus (assembly GCA_013358835.2). Classification (NCBI taxonomy): domain Eukaryota; kingdom Metazoa; phylum Arthropoda; class Arachnida; order Ixodida; family Ixodidae; genus Ixodes; species Ixodes persulcatus. The sequence continues at coordinate 4,530 of JABSTQ010002615.1, read as the reverse complement.
GGAATATAGCTGAGCTGCTCGGTGAGAGGGGTCCCCTTGCGAAGTACGACTTGCGCGTCCATGGGGGTCCCTAAAGGCTTCAGCGCAAGCACGAACGACGCCGAGAGCTCCGAGCACTACATGGCAGCTCCTACCTCGGTGCCGTTCCTGGCTGCGCCGGAGCCTTTCGGCCTCGGGGACCGGTTGGTCCAGTCGCGGTCGGCGAGGTTTGGCGAGGCGAAGCGCGATGAAGAAGCGTATTGGAAACAATCTCGCTTGCCAGGGCGTGTGCACGCACGTCGCCTCTGGTCCAGAGTGGCCCGGCCTCCCGACCCGGAGCCCTAAACGCTTGGGTTTTGATGTTTCGTCCGTCTCGTAACTTCCTTCATAGCACCGAAGACAGCGGGCACGATCTTTACGCTCGCCAAAAGCGTCGAAAGGCCTTCGCGTGGGATGCACCGGAAAACGTGGTCAGGTGTTGCGGCTGGGGCCGGAGACGCAGCTTTAAATTTGAGATTTGACACGGCGTGGCGCCTGACTGGCGTAGGGCTTGGTGCGTATTCGAGTGAACATTGCCGCGTCGGCTTCCTTCGAGGAACGATTAGAGTCGAGGCGCTGAAGTCGCATTCATGTAAACGCGACTTCTCAGTCTTCGGCCTGCTTTCACCGCACTGTGGCGACCGAAAGCTCATGCTTGCGCGGAGGCACTGGGGGTCACCATGCGGGAGCCCTCTCGAGGCAGTCACCGGGGCCGCACGGCAGGCTTATGAGCAGTGTTGTAGGGGTTTACTGGAGAAAAGTAACGAAACACGTTGCTCGTTACTTGGAATGAAAAAACAAAACAAAAAACGCTTTACCGACCTACGTCACGTCAAAATAAAAAGAAGGCGTTACCGTTACCGATAAAAAGTAACGCAAGTTACTTTTTAATTATTCATTAACATGTTTTACTGTTTTGATGTTACAGGTATGCGTACGCGCCAGATTTCAAGAAACATTTTGTCTATCCAGAAAGTTAACATAATTACCATATCTTCTTTACGGTTCCACCGAAAGACTCACCCCTCACAAATGCAAAGAAAAAACGATAAAAAGGGCTCGAGGTAGACCTAAGCACTTCTTATCAGTTGTGAATGCGAAAGCATGCAGTCATTCTTCCGCTCCCTTATTTAGTCTGCGGCGTATTTGCGTCGACGGCAGAGCGCGCCCTCTGCTTGCCGCTCTGACCTTGACGCTTCGTGCTACTGGCGCCCTGACGGACACGCAGCGCCAGGGGGTGGCGGTGGTTGAAACTGACCCACAGCGGCCAATGGGAGCCTTGTTCCTCCGCTCCTTTGAGATCGGGGAAAACTAGGTGCCGATTAGCTAGGCTTTTCGCGTGGTTTTATAGCTGGGAGCTGGCTTCACTTGGAGAAAGGAGTTAAGGTGCCGTTTGGTGCGGCTTCAAAGCTGATGACGTTGCTCGCTCCATGGGACAGTTAATGAGCGCCTATAACACAAAAACAAATTGTAGTGCAATTTTTTTTGTCTTGGGGAGTAACGTAACTACGTTACCCGTTACTCGAAGTAAGTAACGTATTTACCCTACGTGTTACTTTCTTGAAAAGTAACGAGTACGTACGACGTTACAAAAAAGTAACCCGTTATCGCTAATGCCGTTACTAGTAACGCGTTACAGCCAAAACTGCTTATGAGCAACTTCGAACTGCCTTTAAGTGTGCCCTCCAAGGAGTATCCCACTCTTATGTTTACTCAACATTTCTTCAAGTCCACGTCTATTTGAATGCAAAACACTGCGCAACTTTTTAGTAAAAAAACAACAACAACAAAAATCTCGCTGAAAACGTTTATGATTGCTTACGTGTAGGAATGCGAAAGCATTCCTACACGCAGCGCATTCCTACAAGCAGCGCGCCACGTCTTTCTTTTTGCACATGGCGCTCCGGCGTGACGTCACGCTCCCCACTGCGCAGGCGCGGCGAACCCCGCCGGCCTCACGACGGCTTCCGTGACGATGCATCAGCGTTGCTGTGCTTTTCTTTGTCTTTTATTTCTGAGGGTCGTCCGCTTGACCTTGAGGCGCCCAACGGCGACGTGACGACGCATCTGCGTGGCTGTGTTTTCTTTGTGTTTTATTTCTGAGGCGCCTGCTTGATGACGTAGGTTTATGACCATTTTTTCGGGCCCAATGCCGACAGCTTTTCGCGTAAAACAACAAATAAAAACTGTCGCCTTAAAAAAAAAAAAAAAAAAAAGAAAACGACAGGCGGAGATTGCGTTTGGTTAAATGCTGTATTTTAGCTGCCATCGCTAACGCAGAAAGGCTTTGGTGCGTTGTGGGCGAGCTCTTGAAAAGGTCCAATTGGACGCCGAATTTCGTGAAGCAAAAAAATAAGGTCATGCCCTTGTACGCCTCAAACGACTTTATTCGATGCGATGGCACTCGCGAAGAATGACGCGTCTCGCAGTAGTCCGCTGAAGAATGTGTGCAGTTCGTGCGTAGCGCGCTTCAACTCGATAACAATACTTGTTTGTTCGGCTGGCTGCAGCCGGAATTGTATTTAAAATGCCTCAACGCCGGTCTCGAGGAGTACAGCGTGTTTGTGGAAACGGCTGCACTAGGTGAAGTATAGTCTATCACCGAACGCTTCTGGCGATTCTGGTTCAACTGCCAACGACATTTTGAACTTAACGGTGGGTGAGTCAGCCGCAGCGCAAGAAAGTCTGTTCATTCCAGCGAGTTTTATGCGTGTCATCCACACAACATGACGAACTTGCTCGAAATTCTGACGGCAAAATTCAAATTCCTCTGTGCGGAAACAGAAGTATTCGCTCCGATGTTCTGCAGCTGCGCAAGAACGTTCTGGACCGAATTCCACTGCTACCGCCGTCACAGCCGTCTTTTGCTACCGACGCCGCATAGGTCCCGGACTCGAATACATCCGAGGTTTTTACCCTCCTGTGTCAACACGGCTGCCGCTAAACGTGCAAGGTCGACCCTCGTCGTCCCTTGGTCATGGGAATCCGCGCCGGATCGTTCGACAGCCGACCGGACACCGTGAGTGCTGACGAGCGTAATTTCCCGACGCTGTTTTCAGCATAGAGTTATTATATTTGTACGCTAGAGGTTCAACTGACGCTAGTGTCAATGCGACTTCCGGGAGGCAATCGGAGCAGACAGCAACCAGTTTACTTTTTCGGTGCTCCTGTGCATTCCTATGGGAAAACGCGCGTGCATTTTGTCTCTTCGCCGAAAAATAACATGAATAGAAATTACAGAGAAGATGCAAGCGAGCTGGTGAACTTTCAATATTGTAAAACCGAGACGTAGGACAAAAAGAGAAAAAAAAGGGACAACACAGACACAGGTCTGTGTCTGTGTTGTCCCCTTTTTTCTTCTCTTTAGGGACAACACAGACACAGACCTGTGTCTGTGTTGTCCCCTTTTTTCTTCTCTTTTTTGTCCTACGTCTCGGTTTTTACAATGTTGAACATGAATAACTTTTGTTATTTGATTGTGCCGGATAGTGTGTACATTTATTGATATTGTAAAGTGTAATTGCTTTAGTTACACATGTTTCTCTTTACCCCTGAACGATGTTATTTGATTTGTTGTTTTATTGCTGCTTGTTTTGGTGGTTGTTTGTGGTCCCCCCCGCCCCCCCCCCCCCCCCCCACCCCCCGTCTCAGAAGCCAATATAGGATTTGCCGGAGCCGTTAACCCCCTCATGACCGTGACGCTTGCAATAAACCATTATTAATATTATTATTTATTATTATTATTATTATTATTATTGTAAATGATTAGTGAAGTACTTACTATGTTTTTTCTTCCGTATCGTAAGTTGTTATTGTGTAATTGGCGGTTTTGTTCGCTTTGTCTGTGATGTTTGCAGTTGCGGAGAACATTTTTTATAAATGGGAATGCGGGTGCGAAACATCATAAAATAGGTATAATTTGATGTTTCTCCTAGAACCTGCAATTATCAAAACAAGACATTTCTTATTTTACGCAACATTTGTTGCATTGTTATTAAGAAACCCATCCCATATCCAAGAAGACGCATGATAGGACCATATAAAAGCACTCACTCAAATTTCAGCATTCGTACCTGTCAATAGTAACAATCAGCATTGTTCCAATTTAGATCACGGCAATTCAATATTGTTCGTTTATAATAATCTGTACCCTCGATGAACTCTCACACGAAGTAAAGAACAAATCGAACGCTTGTATTATACACTATCTTCAACCATGACTACAACATAATGTGCACGTGCCATTATCACTTGCAAGCGCGTATTGTGGATCGTACAGCTCAGTACATAATAAAAAGAAACGAAAACGAATACTGCAAACGACGCAGTGAACTAAATGCATCTCCAGCAAACGCATAAAAGGTCCTGATATTCTATAGTACTAAAATTAAACTACAATATAGTACTAAATGTAGTACTAAAATATATCCTAAAAATCCACTTGACTTTGGTCATCCCATGCTTTTTGGAAACGGCTGTTGATGATATATATTTCATGTCATCCTACCATGG